>JARJHM010001225.1:0-49811 GCA_033356055.1 Carex pumila | reverse complement strand
CTTAATGAATCACGCCTTTTTCAAAGCTTTACTCTTCCTCAGTGCTGGTTCGGTCATTCATGCCATGTCGGATGAGCAAGATATGCGCAAGATGGGGGGGCTTGTTTCCTCCTTGCCTTTGACTTATGCCATGATGCTCATAGGAAGCTTAGCTCTTATTGGATTTCCTTTTCTTACTGGATTTTATTCAAAAGATGTGATCTTAGAGCTCGCTTACACTAAGTATACCATCAGTGGGAACTTTGCTTTCTGGTTGGGAAGTGTTTCTGTCCTTTTCACTTCGTATTACTCTTTTCGTTTACTCTTTTTAACATTTTTAGTACCAACTAATTCATTCGGGCGAGACAGATTACGATGTCATGATGCGCCCATTCCTATGGCCATTCCTTCAATTCTTTTGGCTATCGGGAGTCTCTTTGTAGGATACTTGGCCAAAGTGTGACCCGTTAGCCCATAAGTCAGCAGTACTGTGACGAAGCGGCTCTTGCTCACCCGATACGATCGTACGAGGTCACAATTCACCCAACACGATTAGATGGGGTGAACAAGAATTGGGGATCGGATGCGGGCGAAATTCCCGCCAAAGGCTGAGATGTGAAGTCGACTCCCTCCCCCTTTGTGGGGGTAAGGACCCCTACGAGTGAGCAGAAAAGGGAGGAGGAAAGCGGCCCTGGTGAACCGTCATAATAAGTGAACAAGTGTAAGCTTTGCTGCCCGACAGTATGGAGTACTGACCACACCGAGGGACAGGCCCTTAAGCGAAGGACAGGAACGAGCGGATTCAATGTGTGCCAATTTCTGGCCTTGCACCGAACATCCAACGGACCATGGACTAAACGGCCACTGCCTGAAAGAAAGAAAGGACTATGTCCAGGGGACCGCCGCCCCCCACAAGGTACATCTCGCGCCTATGGGCCGCTATAACTATCCAAGAAGACACTCGAAAAAGGAAGGATAAAAAAAACCTACCCGGTGGACTGCCGAGCTACAAGTCCATAGACACAGGAAGGGGATTCTCCAAAAAGCCGACGGTCATGGGTGGCCAACCAATAGGGCCCACTTGGAGACGTCGGGATCTCAGCAGGAAATGCGAAGGTTGCGCTGGTCAATAGGCCCATATAGAATAAAAAAGTGAAGTTCTTATCTGAGTAGGCTCAACATAGGGAATACCCTAACCCTGGGACCCGGGGCATGGACATCCCATACCGGTCGACGTTCTAGCAAAGTTTGTCCACAGCTTCATCTTTTCTTTTGACCTGGTTGAACAACGGATCTAAAATATTAGGTAGGGCAAAAAAGGAATCCGCGTCGGATCACAGCTAGACAAATAGAAGCAGGGCGAAGAGCAATGACACGATAGGTGGGTCTGGTGGTCTCGTAGAGTTTCTAAAAGACCAGCGTCCTTACCCGATGTATGGTATGTATAGAGTGAAATATCTCTTATAGCATAAGAGAAGAGAAGAGATAACAAGCGAAGAGAAGACATAACTCATATCTATTCTTCCCTTTCTCGCCTATGCCAGGTATTCAACTTAGTCCTAATGCCTACTGTAATAGCTCTTATTGGGTATCTTTCCTATTGGTGGAGAAAACACATATGGACGTATAGTTAGCTGTATTGCGTACAGTCCTTCTCTCCTAGATTCGTAAGAAGTCATCTATATATGATTGGAGTAGAGTTTTCTTCATACCTATCTGGCCTATGCCCGTTAATGCTCTAGATACATATTCTGACTCTTTCTTTGTTCCATATCTCTCCTCATTCTTTCTTCACTTCTTTTTTTCCTCTCTCTTTTCCATAAATCAACTCATCTCTCAAGTCTCTCCTATTAAAGTAGTGCTCCCTTCCAATGCACTACTCTACCTAGCTGCAAGAGTGTATGCTGCATAGCAAATATTCATGGAGTTGATGAAGAGTCTTTCTCTTATTATGATGCTTACTTTATTTAATTTTCCAAATCATCAACCGCTCGCTGGAGGACGATAAGTGTACATCGTTCTCAACTCATCACTTAGTTAGTAAGAAGAAGTTGACATGTGCATTAACAACCTTCGACCGGACATGGTGATATATCTACAAGGTGCATATTATATAGTGACGTAGTTTGGTCTATCTGCGTATTTCTTTGTGTGTGTTTCTTTAGTACATCAACTCATATATATAGTTCTTGAATTGCTTCCATTTCCTTTAATTATTTCATTTCCAAATCAACCAATAATATTCTATTTGATCGAAGGGAGGATGCAATACCGACAAAGCGAAGAGTGCAGTGCGAAGGATTAGATAGAGGAGGGACGATAATAGAGAGCGGCGACAGGCCAGAATGAGACTGGAGACACACATACTCCATTTTACACACTAGAAAACTCTACTCAAAAAAAATAAGAAAGAACTGAATACCAAAGGGCAAGCCAAAGGGAACACACTACCCAACATAGAAAAGGGATAAATTCCACCACGAGGAGATAGACAACAAAAGCTAAGCACAGACTTCCCAAATTCATGCACACAACCAACTGAGCTATATTCGTCATCTTCACTATGAGGATACATCTGATTCGAATCAAGATCTCTCATTAAGATCTCTAAGCTCTCCACAATGGTTTGATACACATCTCCCGACCTCTCCGCAACACTCGCTATGTACTCAATATCTTCTTCTCCAATTGGCTCGCTCACTCCACTATCTTCACTACCTTCATCATCATCCCAATCAGCAATTTGGATTGAACCAAGATCTCTTATTAACATATCTAAATAATCCTGGTAGATACCATCCAAAATGTCTGACCGCTTAGCAAGGCACCGACAATAGTTCACGCAACAGTACACCGCACTTCTTCTCAAAGCGGGTGCATTCGGGCTGGGTCAACCCGCAAAGAAAACCTATTGCCCCTGTTCGCCTCTTTTGTTCACCTCTGCATTATAAAGTGGCTAGGTATCTATAGTACATTCTTTCGGTGAAGTACAGCTAACATGTGGCTACACAACATCCCCACGTACTCATACCATTGGCACTCACATGAACCGATATTAGTGTTCACATCTAGAGTCACGAGAAACCCCTCACCCTCATTCATGCTAAACGGGTTTATAACCTCATACTTGCGACCCGACCCATTTTTCTCAACCCGCCTCGTAATCCAGCGGGTGCTGGCTATGAGCTCGTCTTGGAACATTCTAAACATGGTCGGAGTGTATACCAAAAAAGCATGTCCTTCTAAAAACGAATGAAAAAGAAATTCCGCCTCTTTACTAGAGTTGGAATCATCTCTTCTTTCAGCTCTGTACAGGTCCATCGTCTCTCTTTCACACTTGGTCACTAGCCGGTACAATGTGGCTTCATGCAACATCCAAAAGGAATCTCAAAAGTAGGCGATACTTTCCTTGATATAAGTGGAATGCAACCCAGCAGCAAAAGCAGTACGGTTGTATGCCGGCACCCAGGAAACCCTGGTTTGGTACAGCTCCCGCACCCATTCAAACTCACCTAAACCATAATCTTGTACCATTTTCTCCCAATCTCTCTCAAACCTTTACACCATAACTGAATTAGTAACACGCCTCTGGAACTCCTCCTTGATAATTTGCTTGTCTTTCAATTCTAAAAACTCCCGGCGCCTTGAACTTTCTCTTCATGTGCCAAATGGACAACCTATGGCGGGTGTTGGGAAAAACTGTTTTAATAGCATTGATTACAACCAAGTTGGGATCTGTTATGACCGTAACAGGCTGTTTGCTGTGCATCGCCCGGAGCCAGGAAACAAAAAGCCACACAAACGACTCTTCTGCCAGCGGGTCAAGTAACAATGCCCAGCCGAGAATGATGAACCGGCCGTGGTGATTTCTCCCCGCGTGAGTGTCACTGATTTATTGTACTTAAACAAGCCATTGGTCGAGTCAAAGACGATGACATCACTAAAGTAGTCGTACCAGAGACGCGATTTGCCATTGACCCAGAGGAAATTGACCATACGACCCTCGGGGCTGACTTTCACATCATAATAGAAATAGGGGTTTTGTGTGTGCCTTTTCTCGAGGTATGTAAGGATTGCACTGAGATCATTCTCCATTTTGAAAACAAAGACAACACAAACTATATATATTTTTGATTCAAAAATAAATAACGAGAAGATCAACATGACCCGAGCCCAAGCGAAAACTTTGTGATGCAAATATATTTGTCGAAAATATGGAGATAGAAGGAAATTCTTCCGATTTCCCACAGAATGAGCTTTTTTATTTTAGTAGTAGCGTGCTTCTAAGGCAAAGAAATACAATTCTATGGAACGAGAGGAGAGTTCTAAAAAGCTACTTTCTTCCTAGCTTGCCGGATTGATTGCCCATAGTATGATAATGCAATGGAAAGAAGTCACTCTCTGAGGAACCAACTGTAACCAATCCATAAAGCACTCTCGGAATGGGACTGGATTTCCAAAATTCCAAAATGAAATCCTCCTCAAACAATGACTCTTTGCAAGATATAACTATATAATATAGATATTCCACTTATTTATTGGACACAAAGATGAAAGATCCTAACCTATCTTTGAGCAGCTTCCTGGCAGGCAAGAAGTTATTCATGCATCTCCAAATAAATCATTTGTTTGTTCTGGAATCTTTAGACTCAAAAACTTCTTCCAAAAGATTTGTATAGCTTCTGCATGTTCTTTATCCCAAGCCTCTAAAGTACTAATTAAAGCAGTCGGTCTTCTATCTCTTATTTCTGCAGAAAGAAAGATTCTGACCAACAGAATAACCTTATTTAACATTGTAAGAACCATATCTACTAAATCTCCGCACTAATTCATCGTTTTGGTACTCGGAAAATAAATGAAAAGGCTACGGGTGCCTGCGTAAGAGAGAGGACTATAATATGTGAACAAACTTTGAATATTACTTCATAACTCCAAATCCAAACGAGAAGCTTTGCGGGAGTACACATTACCAGATAAGGTCGTTCAGTCTTCCTTTTTCTACCAGGCTACGGGTGGTATTGCTGTGGGTCTTATTTAATAGTAGGAACTCAAACTTCTGTCAAGTAGTTGTCCAACCGTTGAATAAGTTGAAGAAGTAACCGTACTAACTGTAAATCTAGCATTCCTATACTTCTACCAACGCTTTGCTTAGCCCATCCTTTCCGTAAGCAGCAAGAGACGGCTTTTTGAGGGTTGGTTTGGCGGAAAGACGAGTTACCATAATAAGAGTTAAAAAGCCAATACGCGGCTACTCTTATTCCCGGGCCTAGCGGGAAAGATTAAGCAAGCAGCAACCATTTCTTATTGGGGAGATTCCTTTCCAAACATAGTGACTTTGATCAATTCATTCTCTTTCGTTGATAGCCTCACACGCACCTTTTGTTTACTTGTCTTTTGAAGTGGTAATAGCAATAGAAATAGGAAAAGGAAGACGATCATCATTGGTGGTGGTATTCCCTCCTCACCGTGGCTTTCGGGGGAGGAGCGTCGCTTGAGAAGGGATGGGAGCCTACGTTGATCTATGAGACCTCGTTCCAAAGTGTTTTCCAAAAGAGCAATCACTTCCTAGTTCAAACTTCCATCTTTGAGCAAGGTGAGTAGGTCCATTACCGGTGGATGCGGCATATCAAGGACTTTTTTTCCAAAATAAAAGCAGGCGCGGAGCGAAGCGGCCTTCTCTTCCGAAAGAGGTTCTTCCTTATGGGCATCTTCGATGAGAAGTCTAAAAGGCTAAGGAGCTCATCCCGAGTCTTGTTACTTGCCTAAAGCTACTGCTTGCAAGGAACCGAACTGTTTACTTTTCTTTCTTTCCAGGGCCCGGATTGATGCTTAGCGCCCTTGCTTGAAGCTTGCATTCAGTAAAGCATTTCTACTAGCACTCCAAAAAGCTCCGGTCTTTCTAAAATTCCAGTTCAATCGAGACAAGGCAGTTCGACGATCCGAGCTGAAGGAAAAAGCTAGTTGGCAAGAAGACTTCAATGAGCTGGCTGAAAGCAGTACCAAACCAAGGAAGGACTCAGAGTAAAGAAGATCAGCAGCAGTTTCTTAGGCAGACGGGAGAAGGCAGGGGACACAACCGGTTTCCACTCAACAGCTTAAAGTCTCTCATAGAGATAGAGCTTACTACTAGCTACTGGGATTAGATGGTTTTCTTTCCAACCAATGGCTTTGAACTTCTTCCCTACTTCATTTCTCACTTACTTACCTTTTTGCCTGCCAAACTAGAAAAAATCGGACCTACTAACTGATGAAAGGAAAGAAAATCATCCCTCCACTCCCCCAGTTCTCAGTGAATCTTCACATCTCCTTCAAAGAGCTCGTCTCAAACTCAATAAGTATTCCGATCAATATAGGATGTCGGTTTTTTCCAACTTGAATAGTTCTTTTTTTGACAGTTTGACCTCAGCTATGGAAGCACCGATGAGTATAGGGAAGGTGGATATAACAACTAATGCCAACCGCCAACTAAAGAAGAAGGATATGGCAAATGCGGCGCAAAGTTAGTTACATGTTTTGTACAATTGTCGACATTCTCTCTATCTAAAAGATAGGTTTCACCCTGGCTCGGGATACTTAGACTTAGGGGCTCCGCTACTTCCCAGAGGAAAGAATTGTGTTGTGAACCCATTCACTCAAGTTCAGCCGAACCCGGGGGGCAGCCCACCAATTAGTTGAAACAAGGCCTGAATCGTGCACTCCAGTTCAAGAATTTCTCTAAATCAAAAGGAGATATTTTGAGTTGGGCATCAGTGGTGAATATCCAGATCTAGATTGCTTCCTATACCGAATCCTTCTCTTTCACCTGGCGACCCCCGAAGGGCGACATCCCTAAAAGGCGCCATTATCCAATCACTCCTATCGGAGGCTAATAATCTGGCCTATGGGAAGAAAAAGTAGGAGAGGAATTGAAAGAAGCATGTGACCTATCGATCGGCTGGATGACTAAACAGGGTCCTCCTGATCCATTTATCTAGTGGAGAGGAAGGCAGACTAAAAGACAAGTAAGCAAATTCGTCCATTACACAATACGAATATGGATAAGGATGAGCTTTATATACGATAGAAAGAAAGCCAAGATCTACGGAATCCTAAGTTCGAAGGATCTGAATTTCAAGAAGATGAAAGCCGGTACCACATGCGGATTCTCATTATGGATGACCTAGTCTGCTTTGTTTGAAGAAAGCCTGTGTCTGTTTGCCCTTTCCTTGGGCTTTGACTAGTTTGGATTCTTCCCCCTTGCTTTCAGGTAGTCTCGATTTACTCACCATGACTTAATAAAGGGAGATTAATGGACCCTAGCCTGGGTGGGGGGTGTATAAGTCAAAGTTGGTGATTTGAACGCAGCATAAACATAAAGTAGCTAGAAAGTGGGATACTGAACACCTCCTATATCTTCTCTTTTCTAGTATCAAAGGAATCCATATAAATATAGAAGGGGGTAGCCCTTTCGGCCGGCGTATACAATCAAGGGAGCCCCCTCTGTCTCCAATGTCGCGAAGCAATCCATCTGACCTTTGAGTAGATCAGAGTCTTTTATGTGATATTCGTTCCCATGGTTTGTAAAAAACCTGCTAATTGGCATAAGAAGGGCGCTCTGGCAGATCCAGCCATGATGTAGACTTTAGCTTGATCATACATAGGTGTGGCTACCTATCTCACCCTGCCCTTCTGAATAAAGACTACTATCGTCACGGGGACTTGTTGGCGCAAAAGAGGGCGTATCCTTTTCGGTATCTATCTCTCGAATTGACATTCCTAAAGTGGTTTAGTTAGACTTCTCTGAGAGAAAAAAGAGGATTTTTTCTACGGGATGGCTTGACTAAACCAATGGGCGAGTAGAAGTTACCTTTCTTTTATGAATGCCGTTATCAAGCGAAGCGCTTTCTCCGGTATAGATATAAAAGATGGGCCTCACTAGATTCAGATAGACTAGTAACAAGCATACTCTTCGACCTCAAAGTCAGTCTGTCAGCAGCAAGGAATGTGCTCTCTGCTTTCTGCTTACCGCAGCACGACTTCTTTGAGCTTCTCACTCAATCCAATTCCTCCTTTTCAAAATCAGGAAAGCACCATGGTGGGCCCATCCCCTTGCTCGAGCAATCGACCAATTAGTTTAGTAGACTCTCTTCCTCGCCCTATGATTAACCCAGAAGGCATTGAGCTGGTAACCGGTCTATTTTCAGACGAACACCCCGGCTTGTCCACATTTTAGAGTATAGCATGGAGAAGCTTATTTTCCGTATCTTTAGCTTATTCTAAGCTTGAAATGACCTCAGCCTTGAACGAAACTCATCACGATGAAGTAAACGCTTAACAAATTGGATGAGGAGGCAAAGTGACTCATCTTGCTACGCTGCTTTTCTGCTTCAGCGTTCATATGTTTGTACTCGAACTCATCAATTACATCATCAGCAACATAACCCGCATCCTTGATCTTCTGGAGCAGCACCCATGGGGCCGCGTCCTTCACCTTGTTTGTGCCTTTCGGCCGCCTTCACCACAGCGTGAAGCTGCGTGGACCCCACCTTCTCGAGACAGCTTTCGATATTGGAATCGCATTTGTACGGGCCCACTAAATATTTCTTGACCCTTGAAATTACCGTGCTGATGATAGGAGATAGAAACCCTCCGAGTGCGGGGGCCTCGGGTATTCCAGCCATCCATGGAAAAGAGCTAGGTCACGTACAATGGAAAGAAAGACTTCATATCTCGAATGGATCCGATGGTGGGAAACCAATTGAGGTATCACAACCACCTAGATGATGTGGAAGAATAAACCGACGGCCTCGCTGACATGGCCTACCCATCGTTCCTTCTCCTCAGGTCTGGCCTGCACAAGCCAACTGCGGTTTCGTATGTAAACAAGTTTCACGCCGCACTTCTTGTATGCTCAGATCAAATTCGATGGCAGCTCGGTCTCATCCCCACCTACGATCTTCCACAAGCCCTGGCCTTGCAAATACGACTTCATGCCAGTGGGCCAGTCTCTCGAGTTGTAATTCTTCAGGTTCAAAATATAGCTGTTCATACCGCGCAGGTCTGACATCACGACAGTTCGGATCACGACACACGCGACTGGTCCAACCTGCCTATGGATATCTGTAACCTGATTGTTGATAAAATTACCTTTCTTCCCCATCTCCATAAGTTTGCCTCAGCATGCCCAGTGCCACGTTGCAAAGGAAGTCCTTGAAACGTTCAATCAAAAACCTTATTTTAGAGTACCAAATGGAACTGTTCTATCCTGGCCAGGAAGTTAGGTAGGGTAGGTGAACTTGTACTTCCCAATCAGTTGATTCTCTACGAGCAGGGAATCAGGAAACCCATCCTGTTCTATAAATTGATGAATTCAAGCCGTGATTTCTTTTATTGGTTCGCATGCCGGGTTAAAGTGAAGGTCAAAGTAGGTAGGATTCCGGCCCTCCTCAAGTAGTTATGTTAGCCCTCTCGGGCAAGCTGCTCGTTATAGTCTCGGTCAATCAGTTCATAGAAGAAAGATCGAATTCTTTATATCTATTTGGGTAAGCGGGAACTTCTATAGGCAGGGCACTTCATAGAGTTTCATTTCATTAGGCTGGAGTTCTTGAAAATCGATTCTTTCGATAACTTAACTTGTCGTGGCGGAACCACTCTGACAACACAACTATGACCGATAGAGGGAAGTCTTTTATAGACTCTTCTCTAAAATCAAGAACGAACTCTCGAGGGGAATAGAAAACGAAGAACCACGAGCTGCAGTGACGGAAGACAGTAGATACTCGTAGCGATCTTCCAGGCCAGCTATTCTTATAGATTAGTTTGACTTCAGCCGTCAAAAGGTAGACTCCATTTTCATGTATTCGTTGGATCATTGCAGTTTTTTGAGGCAGGATAGACGGATGCGATTCTTGTTATTGGTTTTGCTCCGCCGTACTACACTTCCGCAACCTGCAACCTACATGCAGTGGACAATTAGCCGCCAACAAAACCCCGACAGCTGCTTAGTTACACAGTTAGGAACACTTACTTTATCTACTAGAGTTTTTTCGTGAAATCCGCTTGTCAATTGGCTTCATCGTACCTACTCACTGAAAAAACGAACTTTACCAAGCGGGCAGCTAACCACCTCCCCAGCTCGCCTAAGGATTCGATTTCGTCCTTGCTCGTGAACAAAGAAAGAATGAATTCCGTCTGGGCCCCAGTCCCTTACTTAGCTTGCTTAATATTTCCTCAACTTGTGAAACAATAGACATGTCGTCAATAATTATTTTTTCTCAGGGAAGACGCCGCCCACTCCTCAAAAAAAATCTATCTGAAATCAAAGGTCATTGAAAAACTGAGAAAAGAGAAATCTCTAGTTAGCCAGTCGAGTCTTATGTACTTTACTAAACATCTTTAATGCCGATACTTTCTTCCCTTTTCACAAACATCAAAAAAAAGCATTTCCTATTTCTTTGTCCTCAGGACTAGACAGAAACTCTTGCCAAACAAAAATCAGACCCGGAAATCCAAAGCATCTTCTACTATTGAGTCGACCATAGCTGGGTTCGCCAGTAGTTGATCGCGGAATTCCGCAAGAAATTCCATATCGCGCCCTCCCAACTCAAGAGAGTCAAAAGCGTCACGGGCGGCGGTACGAAACTTATAATTCGCGTCGCCTGAAAAAAGGAGACCGAACCGCTGGAACCAGTCAAACCGTCCGTCCCGACGAAGTTGTCGTCTTACGCGGCGTTCAAGCAGATTGAGGATTTGGCCTTCGACGATCTCCCTTTCCCCTTGATCGGGGTCGTTTTCGGGCTGTTGGGCAGGGTCTTCGGCTTGTTCCGCCTGGGGATGCAAAGGCGGCTCAAAATTAGGTACGAGGGGCGCCGCCCCCTCGGGGCTCGGTGGGTGAGCCGGTACTATAGCACCTGCTTCGGGCGAAGGAGGGGCCTCATTGAGATCTGGAATAAAGGCTGAGATCTCCACCCCGCCCAGTGACCCCAAAAAATTGAGTAATCTTAGCAAAAAGATGACTTTTTTGATATATGTGATGACTGTTGTTAACGAAATTGGATTCTCAAAAAAACTGAATACTGGTCCAAAAAACTCTTTCGTCTTATGTTCTCGTGCCGCCATATTCAGCTATGTATTTCCTTTTCCCCCCTTTGCCCTAATCACTAGTTCTGACTCCCGAAGTACCTGCAAAAACCTTCTCATATGATACGAGAACATTGAATTGAGATCAAAGAATACACAAATTGGCGAGGCCCACACTCCCGCTCCTCGCCCGCCTACCGCCTAGAGAGTTGTTCTTTTCCATCCAAGTCGTTCGTTGTTTTAATCTTGACCGGGTCCGAGCTTCCCAAGCTCTATGCTTTTTGGGAACTCCGCAAGGGTTTTCCTACCTTTTTGATTAACTATATTTAAGTCTTTGGGGTACTTTGGGATTATATGACGCGCCGAAGATTTGTGCTTGTGGGCTAGGGTGAATATAGCGGACCAGCGGATCTGGTAGTCGACAATCGTTCGGACTTGGTAAAGGTTGTCGCAGCACCTGTAGTAGGAAAAAAGACTTATCGCGATGCCCGCGTACCGATTTACAATGTCTCCGTCGCTTACGTTGGTCAAAGAGGCCACGTGGATTGGCCTGGGTCTTTTTCGGCTAATGATACCTCGATCGCGAAGCCTTCGGAGTATCTTTTTGATAGGCGCCTCTATCTGTATGGTGAATTCGCTGCTGAAAGATCCCGCCAAGTGTCCCCTTCCTTTCTCCGCCGCCTTCCGGCCCGCGGGAGTCTCCATTTCTTTTAGAAAGACACTCATAGCCTTCAACTGCCTTTTGTCCGATGGCACCTTGCTTCGACCTGAGCTATGCAACAACGAGATCGCCTTTGCTCCTTGCCGGATGTGCTTGACGGTTCCCCAAAATACGCTCACTTGGGCACTTCTGAGTCCTTCTTTTCCAAGAGTATCCGCTAGTTGAACCGCATCCAGTAAACGACCTCTTCCGCTCATCCCCTTCGTAAGCTCTTTGATCGGGATACTAGTTCCTAGGTCCCTAAACTTGGAATGGATGGCGGAGCGTAAGTGGCAAGCAGTTATACGGATACGGTGCTTTACCCGTAGACGCTTCTCCAGCTCTCGCAAGAATTTGATGGCAGTCGTCCTCGGAGGGACTTCCCGAATGACCGTACCGAGGAATTCTACCTTACTCCGCGCAGCTAAGGTTGTTGATCCTGCGGAGCCCACCCAAAGGTTCAGGCCGGATTGTAGGAAGTGGGTTATACGTTTTTGTATTTCTATGAGCAAAAATACGGCACCCACGATTCCTAGTAGTAAGTCGTCGGCATATCGCGCGTAAAAAATCCTTATAAAGAAGGAATGGCTTTGAAAGGGGGCCGGCTTACGGACCTGGCCTGACCTTATAACTAGTATCGCCTCCCCGCCCAGCTCTATCAGCAGGCCCCTTCTTTTGCAATACTGCATAAGGTCTCTCATGGCCAAATTATGAGTTAAGCCACCTTTTCTACCATAGAATTTGGCCTTCGGGGTCAACCCAGCGGCTTCTATGAGGAAGGCGGTGCAAAGGAGGCTCGAGGGCTTGTTCAGGAAGGCGGCAAGGGACGCTGAAGAGGGTAAAAAGGAAGGCATTTTCTGGTCTCCCCTTCGCCGGAGGGGGCTTGTGGGGGGGGTGTGCCACGACGATCCAAGGGAATGAAAGGTGGGTTTGCGTTGGATGCTCTTGACCCTCCCCACAATGATGGCTCTGTTGTCTTGTGGAGCATAGAAGCTTGCTTCTTCTCCAGACTTTTCTTGGTCATCCATACGACGACCTTTCCTTAAGAGAACCGATCTGATTCTCTGAACAAGAGGGATTTCGTGCTTCTTTCGGATCCTCCCTATCTCCTGATCGAGCTTGTGTAGATAGATATTGCCTAGTAGGGCCGAGAGTAGTACACTGTGTGGGACGGAGTAAGGGCCCCCCCCACCTCTTACGAGTCGTCCGGAATCAAAAAGTTTCTGAGTGGAGTAAAAGAACTTGGAATCGTCGATCTCTTCCTTCAAGATGGAGATGAATCGGTCTTGGTCGATGGTGTGAAAACACTTCCTGATGTCGAATTCCAAAAACCAGCGAGAGGTCCCCCACTCTTCTTTTATCCGTCTGAGGGCCGAGTGGCAACCTCGACCCGAGCGGAAGTGCGATGTGTCTGGAAACTCGGGATCGTAAATGAATTCGAGTACCATTCTGATCGCCTCTTTCATGATCTTTTCTATGGGTAGAACTACTGTGAGCGGTCTAAACTTCGAACCTTCTTTCTTCATTTGCGGGGGGGGAGCACAATCTTTCTTTTTTGACTCTGCTCCAAAAAGCAACGGATTGAGCACACTAGCGCTAGCGCGCCGTTAGCACGCGCAAACAAGCAACGGCTGCACTGCGCGAAAGCCGTTGCGCGTTAGCACGCGCATCCATTTTCTCCGTTTTCTTGCAAGGAGACTTTTTGAAACTTCTCGGCCTTGGTTTTGCCAAGGAAATGAAATGGGAGCGCTCACATGAGAGCCTGGACACCGACCCAATCTACACTACACCAAATCGTTAAGGAAAACTCTCCGCACACAAACACACTAGACACTATATACGAGTTTCTTCAATCCGAACTTCAAAACGCCCACTATTTCTTTAATAGTTTATGTGCATGCATCAGCAAGCGAAGGAGCCAAGCTCAGTCTATTGAATGAGAGAGGCGGAGAAAGAGATAGCGGAGTTGGAAATTCGTGGGTACGAAAAGCAAAGGTGGGCAAGTTCAGGGTAAACTAGAGGGTAAGGAGCGCCAAAAGTGGGCGACATCCGATGATTTTTTTATTTCCGGGTCAAGGAAAGGCCAACCAGCCACAAACCAGATTTTGAAGTTGAAGGTGAAATTCCATGACTGCTTACGTAGGTTGGCTGAACCTAATCGACCCTCTCCTATGCTATTTCATCCGAAAACAGAAGACTGGTGCTTCGAACTTAGCACTTTCTTTGATCCATATGCTGACGAGCCGCCTGCAGATCCAATTTGGGACGTGCTTAGAAACTATCCAGGCCGCAATGTGGTAAGCAAGCCAGTGTCTCAATTGATGGATTCTTGGTTGGATAAAGTTTTGGCTGGTCGGTTGGATGATAACGAGACAGTGTATGAGAATAGTGATCGACACTGGTGCACAGTAGCACACATGAAAGAATTGGTGCTTAATAAGCCGTGTTGAGGTTAGTTTACTTTGATTACTTATTTTATTGGCAAGTCGAAGTTATTTGAAAGTATGCTTTTAGATGTAAATAAGTATGAAAGTACTAATAAAGAGTCACCGGTCTTTTGACAAAGAGTCAAACAGTTTTTGAACCTATCAATATATGCCTGTAGGTTGTTCAGATCCTTCTACGCATTATACAAAGGCAAACACCGGTTGACGCGCCTCGGTTTTTCATCAACCCCCTTACCTTTTGGTCAGTTTATATTACTCTAAATTATCTAAATTGTGTGGATAAAAGTCAGCTTTTTATTGCATTGTCATTTGTGCGTTCCCATCACTAATGAAACACCTTATGCGCAATTATGTAGGTAGACAATGATTCATGAGATGCCTTATACTCATCATCTTATCAGAGGCGCGCCACATCTATTCTTCGAACAATTTGACTCTGCTACATGGCTATTCTTGACATTAGTAGGTGCAGACCACTGGATTTTGGTGGTGGAAGATTTGAAGAACATCAAAATAGACATGTACAATTCCTTGGGGCATGATACAGACACAGTTTATCAAGATTTGCATAAATTGAAAATCAGATGGCTAAGGGTATTCCTCGCTTGGCGGACTGGTAAGTCAATTTGGTTTTTTTTCTCAAAATATAACGTATAAAGAAGCCTTCCTTGACTACTTACTTGTCTTTCTTCTCCTAGTTCGGATGGAAACCCTGATGGGACAATAGAAGAAAGCACTACTTCCAAGAAGTCTAGCAAGAAGTTCCTTGCCTTACTAAGCTTTCAGTAAAGTAATCCCTTGTTACCGCTCCGTGGGTGACATAGGAGTGATTGAAGCGATTGGGACAAGAGAGAGCAGAGTTTCTTTTGCCTGCTAACTCTTATCAATACTTCACTGTCATATTTCGCTTTAGGAAAGCATAGATTAGGGAAGTCTGGTTTGCGAGCTGTATTTGCCTCTCTCTGCTTTTGCCTCTCTGCGCTGCTGCTTTGCTTTGTAGGCTTTAGATCAAAAGTTCCTCTTGCGACGGTAGATTGATTTATATGAGGAGATTCATCTAAAGGTGATATGATGCAACAAACCTTTCACGGAGTTCTTCAGAAAAGACCTATACTATATGCGTTGGAATGGAATTCCAAGTTTTAGAAGGCATTCGAGGATATTAAGGGGTATCTATTGAATCCCTCTGTTTTATCTCCACCTGTGCCTGGGAGACCTCTTCTGTTGTACATCTCATGCACTGACTTTTCCATAGGATGGATGTGTTTTAGGCCAGATGGTCATTGATATAATGCCTTATACTACCTCAGTCAAACCTTAGTCGGATATGAAATGAAGTATTCACCTTTACCTTTAGAGAAAACGTCGTATAGCTTTAGGCAACTCAGAAGCTACGTCACTATATTATATGCTATGTTGGCCCATGCAGTCAAACTCTTGGCTCGTATGGATCCTCTCAAATACCTGTTTGAGAAGCCAGCATTGACCATAGCAATTGCTTCGCATTTTTCGGAGTTTTAGATTTCCTATGTAACCCATAAAGCCATTAATGAAATGAAAGGTCAAGCACAGATCACTTAGCAAACCTCCCTTTGCCTTCTCCCTGAGAAACTCATTTCCCAGATGAACGTCGTTTGCAATAGAAGAAGAGAAAGAGAAGTTGTGGCAATTTTATTTTGACGGAGCTCTGAATGCACAATTGGGCAGGGATAGGGATAGTCTGAATATCCCAATAAGGAGTAATAAAGGATCCCCGCAGCTTTTAGGTTGAGGTTCCCTGCTACCAACAACATAGCAGAGTATGAAGCTATGCAGGCCAGATTCTCCAATTGGAATCGGAGATTCAGAGTTGGTAATTAAGCAAATCGTCAGATGAATATCAAACTGGCGGATGTCAAGCTTTTACCCTACTAAGAGATAGTGAGTTTAATGTGGAAACAATTCGAGGACTCGCCAAACTCAACCTTCTTCTCGGTTTCTTTTTCTGGAGCTCGGGCCCCGCAACTCATATGAGGCCGCACGGTCGCCTACTTCACTGCCAGTGGGCTGCCCAATAAGAAAATCCATCCCCAACCAGTTGTTCTCGTAGAAAGACGATTCCCAAAGCTTTTCGTTCTCTCTTTGCACTTGTCGCAGGAAACTCTCTATGTGTTTTGTCTTCTACTAAAGAGTAGTAGGGGATAGGGCTAGGGGAAGGAGATCTTTGGGTCTAATGATGAAATTAAGACAGAAGGGGATGAGTCATCAAGTAGGTCAGTTGGGACTTGGGAATAGGAACCATAAGACGCCGGCTAGGTCATTGATTGAGTCTTGGTACACTACATTTATTGGGTCTTGGGGGAGTGACAAGAGTCAAGAGTTTCGTGCTTGATAAGATGTCTGTGAATGGGTGTAGAATCGAATCTTTGAATGGGGATCTATGACTCTACCTGAGAAGAATTCTTCTACTTAATCTATCTACCTGGGAGGCAATGGCACTAGAGAATAGTCAACATAGGGGTTGGGAGCTCAGTTTTAGACTAGGTATGAGTTTTCTCGATAATATGTACTCGTGTCTTCTGGTCTAACCTATCATTTGTCTTTGCTGGGAAGCGACGGATTGGCCAGCATCCGGGAAAGCAGGAAAGATTAGTTATTGGATGGGACTAGGTAAGCTACTGTTCTGTTATCATCTGAGGAGTGACAGAAAGGAAAACGAAACATAGGGTGACGTATTGGCTAAGAAAGAGTATCCGAAAGGAAAATAGGGGGAAGTGGGTAAGCTACACGTTGATAACATACACTTGAACATATATCTGAACTAAAAACTTCTAATAAATTCACTCTTTGTCCAAGTTTTCTGGTTGTTTTTTCGGAAGGACAATACTCACATGCCTAATAATTCACCCTAGTCAATTTAGGCCAAAATCCCATTTGCCAAATTCTATTTCACTTTTCTTTTTCCGGGTGACCCAAACACATGTGCCATAATAAAGAATCAACAACATTCAAATAGGGAGGCTTAATATACTCAAGCAAATTAATCAGCACCATTTTCATGAAAATGTTCCCAATTAGGTACATTGGAAGTAGATGCAATACAAGCACTCTTTTCTATTACATTCAGCTTCAACGTTTCATGACTCGGGTCAAGCGCCCCACGAGTAAGTGTCTCACCATGCTTCCCAATGGTCAACGTGTAGACGCTTCACTTTTGTTGTTGATAAGAGCGCACTGAATAACCCTTCTTTACCAACGTCGGGACATAAAATAAGGTTCTGTCTTATACCGGTGGCATTCAACACATCTGTGAGAAAAATATTGTATTTTTCCACATTCAACTTGTAGGTGCCAATAGCCTGCACCTCCGTGTATGCATCATTCCCTAGTAAATGAGGTGCTCCTTAGGGTTTACTAGCTTCGATTCCACCATATCCTGACATTCCTGTGCTATGTGCTTGGTGGCTCCCAAATTGATCCACCATCCAGGTTGCACTTTATGACCATGATGAAATCCTTGATTGGGAGCAAATTGGTAGATGTTATGTTGGAGCACCGAAATTTAAAATTAGGTGAAAGCTAGATGATCCTATTGTTAGACAACATAACCTCTAGAGTTTAATTTCTTATATTATACATCCTTGTATGCATAAGAGCATGCTAATTTAATACTCTCTGATGCGTAACTTCCAAATCAAATTTCTCGGAAAATATTAACAATTGTATGTACAAACACACAGTAGCATGAATCTGACTCGTTGGCACAAGTTGCTCTCTTATTTTGGCAGTCTTCCCAAGCTCCGCCCTCATCAGACCAACCTTCCAAAACCAGAAAAAACAGCATATATATATTAATTAACTCTCACAAGAAGAAACTAGTGTTTTGCTGAGAAAAAGCAAAAAGAGAAAAGCACTCCCTCACAGTAATGTTCAATTTGATTGCATCAATCATAGTATTTAGATCATTATCATAGAAGTAAGTCCTTCATTGCAGTCTAAATCATGCTCACATCCCACACCTTGAATTAGTAAAATAAAACTTCGTACAACAAGAAAAAGATTATTTGGAATTAGGAGCAGTAATTTCATTCACTGACATGAGGTCTTTCTCCTGTACCAATGCATAAAGTATTACCAACTTCATCTGCCTCGAATCCAACATGCAACGGACATCTCCAACAAAGTGAGAGATAAACATAAGGCTCTCTGTCAAATTATCTGATCATACACGCAAAGTAAAAAACCCAAATTGGCAAACAAATTAGAAGAGGGACTAAATTAGAGTTTAGATTACTAGTACCGGAAAGAGTTTTTGGTATGTTGGTTGGCTTTGCATTTATTTAGGGGGTTAATAATGGAATTTGGGCTTGGTTGGGTTTAGCCAACATCTATTGTATACCTAGTAGCTAATGGACTAAATTAGGTCTAGATAAGAGTAAGGCAATATCATCTCTTTTCTTGGCTGTCAGTTTGGTAGGGCCTTTCAGTCATAACATCTGAAATCAGACTATATTTGTGATGTTAGCAGCCTCGCAATCATCTCAGCTGTATCCCGACTCCCGCTTCCATGGCCAGTTGCAAGCCACCTAGAATTCTCCCATTTAGTCTCCATAAATTTGGATGTAAAATTACCTTACTTCTTCCCCAGTGAAAGGACCATAAGATATTGGGACGGAAGGAATCGAACCTTCACAGTGACAGGACCAAAACCCCTTACCTTGGCGACGTCCCATTTTGGCATATATTCAAAGAATAATCAATAGGTTTATTTTAACAATCATTAATCTCGAGTTTATTCAAAACTTACGTGAAGCTCAGTTGCAATTGCAGATTTATTTGCGTGGCTGGTTGAATTAATTGTAGAATGGTGGACAACAATTGCACAATTGGGGGGTCAAAAGCAATTGATACTTAATCAAGGCTTAGTTGAAGGATCCAAGGCCAATTGAGACCAAAAGTACCTGGGTAAGAAGAGAATTAAGGTTTTCCGACAATTGCACTAATTGGGCCTGGGTAAACAACGATAATATTTGGTTCAAAGAAGAAAGAGAACTGAATGGAGGCCGCGTTGGTTTCAGAATGGAGGGCGCTAAGCAGGAACCTTTTCTTTTGAGATAAGGTCAGAGCCCTATCATCAAGAAAATGCCGGTGGGACCTAATTCTTCGACCCAAAAGAGTATCCTAGCTAATCTCCAAAGCAATATAGTCAGAAGAATGATAGTGAAAAGCATGTCAGATTTTGTTGGATTGGTGATCACCCTGCTCACACCAAGAGGGAAAGGATTCTTCTATAAAGTTATGCTTTAGAATTAGTACTTGCTGCCCATATATACAGTCCCGCTGAAGTATGTATCAGCTCTGAGTCCGCTGCAGTCCCCACTCCTCTTGTTCTCACTGTCCATACATAAATGAAGAAAATGCAAATTAGCACCAAAAGGAGGAGAGAGTTGTATTGGTAGCAGAAAGAATGGCAAGTTTGCATTTATGTTCCTAAAACAGATGGATGAGCAAGCAGGTAAAATACCCTAAGCAAGAAGAACTACTCTTTGCCTACCTAAGCAAATAATTGAACTCATAGATAAGAATACCTAGTGCTCTTACCTGCAGAGTTATCTACTCACTCATCCCTTCTTTATTCACTGCTGAAGAAAGTCATTTAGAGTTTAGTTTCACTGAAGAAAGTCACTCATATCATATAGCCCGTAGGTAGAGTTAGACTTTGATACCACCTCTCTTCACATAAACGAATATTCGAGTAGATCCCTTCTATCTACTAACTTTTAAATTGGATTATTTTAGCTTGGCCCGAGCCTCTTAATCGAAGGAATGGAATTCAGACTATCTTAGGGTTTAACCCCGATCCGCATACTTATCTGCTTAACCTACCCTTTTGACTATATCTACTAAAGAAAGGGATCGATTCAAGAAAGTGCTTCCGCCCTTCATCAATTGAATAGCTTTGGCTCGGTGGGTGGTCCTACTGCAAGAATATCTTCTTTTTCCAGGTGATAAAGATAGCCAAGAGCTTCTTCAAAGTCTTATCAAGCATCTTCTTCGGGTGGGGGAGAGCCTTCAGGAAAGCCGGAAATCCAGTATGAAAGTAAGGAATATCAATAAGGCATAAGGCCCAGGTGTCCTTCAAAGGATAGGAGCCAGCCCCAAGCCTTGCCTGGAGGAAGCCAGGTCAAAGAGGAGATCCAGATCCAGCACTTGAGAAAGAAGAAAAGAAGAAAGCCACTAGTGAAAAGTAACTAAGATAAAGGCTAGAACCACTCGATATGCGCTCGGTTCAAAGACGGATACGGGGCTTGGAGCGGAAGAAAGTGCTCATAGAGGGCTATTACTGGGGGGGTGCTTTCTCCCTTATATATAGACATGAATTCAAAATTTCCATACAAATGTGGATCAAGCTATGAAGGATAAAATAGGCGATGAAAAGGGCTGGATCAAGAAATCCTTTACTTATGAAAGGAGTCCTAATCTTTTTTCTTTCGCACTACGAAATAGGAATCCAGGCTATTTATTAAGGAAAAGGTTAGTTTGGGCTTTCTAAGGGGGCTCTTCAAAGCAAGGACGCGGTCGAGGACCATTGCTTTAATGAAAGACGGGATGGCTTCCTTCTTCTCCTAAGCTGTGAACTCATGGTAAAATGGCTTCCGAGGTGGGCTTTCCCTCCTCTCTTTTAGTAGCCAGTTGTGATTCACCCAGGTACAAAAAGCCGACATTAGTAAAAACTGGAAAATATTGTGAATAGTAAAAATTTACTCTATTGGAACAATTTACCGACAAAGCTATCTCTTTCTTTTCACAATTTACTGTTCAATATTTTGAAAATACAATATCACTTCGTAGCTTAAAAAAGAGAATGTGTTACATATTTTTATTGAATCGGTGCTCTGCTGCTCGCTGGAACTGGCCACGTGCTCCCTGCTACAGCTAGCTTCAAAATGAAAAACCAGCACAGAAATTAAATCTCTCGAGAAATTCCAATAGAATGGGTCTTGATCGCTTTCCACAATAAACTTCACACTGAATGAATCTACTATTCAACACAACTGCTACTCAAACTTATATCTGAGTGGAGAGAGGTACAAATGCTACTGATATGGGTCATTGAGACAGTCTTAGGGTGTTCAAACCAGGATGTCTATCGGAAAGATGCATATAATATAGTATTACAAAATAAAGCATACTATGATATTATGAAATATATGAATATATCAATATATATATAAATGAAAGAGGAGTCGAAAGAAATATCTTCCCTGGTCTAGCCACCGGGATAAGAACTCTCTTTATAGTGTGGCGAGAACTCCCCCTTTATCTTCTCCAACCTAGACCTGGTCTCAGTAGCACGCACTTCTTTTAACATTTTGACTACCCATCTCATTGACGGCCGGTTAATGGGAATATAACTTGTGCACAACAACCCGATCTAAAGCCCTATTAAGGAATAGTTTAACGAAGCAGCTTTTCTTCCTCAAGTTTAATTGGATTCGTATGAACCATAGGTTGCATATAGAAAGGCTAATTACTGGCCCGGGGGGGCATCGGACGATCCATTCGGCTGCCTTCTTCTTCTGTTTCTGATTAGAGAAGTATGCCATGATTTAGGACTGCTATAGAGATAGTACCACTGAAACACGAGTACCTCGATTTTGATGGGCATAACCAATCCGCAGACCTCCATTTTACACGACTACCTCCGTAGATATATAACCCGGCAGTTAGTTGGTGCTCCGAGCACTTAATTCGAGTGAAGGGCTGGAATCTACAATGTCTGTAGCGGATCAATCAATAGACACTTCGAAAAGCAAAAGACGAACTTGTGATCAAACTTCTTTATATAAGCAAAATTTACTTTTTCTAGTTGACACCTATTTTTTTCTCGGGAAGCGAGCTATCCAAATACTTGCCCTTGCCGCGAGCAGGGAAAGGGGTGGAATGCTTGACACGAGTGCGCTGTCAGTAAATCCTCTATCAACCTCGATGGAACCAATTCTCTATTATACATCAATCTACGTTGAAACACTCGGACCCCACACATCAGAATGTACGAGATCGAAGGGAGCAGCACGGATTTTCTTGACTCGAGATGGAAAGGAAGATCAATGATGTTTGCCAAGCTGACACGCATCACACTAAATAGTGGACTCAGTATAGGCAGGTAATAACAACCAGAGTATGCGAGCAGTAGGATGACCCAGGCGCAGGTGCCACCGAGAGAAGGAAACTGTCGCCGCAGAGGGAGAACGGATCACGTCATCGAGGTAGTATAGGCAGGCCCCCACCCAAGCCCCCTACCCAATAGGGCCCAGTAGCAATCCTCTTCTTCGTATGAAGGTCCTTAAAAAAAAGAGTGTGAGGGAAAAAACCACAACAGTTCAATGACTTTTTCAAAGCACTAACAGAAAGAAGGCTAAGAGGAAAGTTAGGGACATAACAAACATCATATAGTAATAGGTTCGAAGGTATGGATATCACCCCCGACCCACATACTGGGACTAAGGACCCATCAGCGACTTAAACTGGAGGAATAAGAATATGCCAGGTTTTCTTAAGTAAGGCAAGAGAAGAAAAAAGAGAAGAATCGCCAGTCATATGGCTCGAAGCACCCGAATCAATTAGCCACGTACCCTTGGTAACAAGGCTGGCACTACCTGTGTCAGACCGCAGCAGAACCTCTAGCAGATGCAATCAGGGCTTACAGCCGTGAATTAAGTAAGGGCTTAGAGGAAGGTGAAGCTCTTTTTGGGTGGCGGGGAGTGGATGCAGATGCATAGAACTGTTGTGCGGGTTGTGGACCCGGAAAGGATAACACCCGCGCATGCTCCATTGGAGACCTACAAAGACCTATTTGAAAAGTAAAACAAGAGTATCACCATGTCTTCATCATGGAATTTTTTGATGCTAAATAATTCTTTGATTAATAGGGATTTACCTCCGGCTGGCTAGGAGGAGGTGTAACAGCGGTAGGAGTGGGTCTTGCTAAACCTTTTTCTGGGCATTGAATCCGAAGTTGACAAATAAGCAATCAGCGTCGTGTGGGAGGAAAGAGCGTTATTTTTGGCATACTCGGCATTTCCCCGATGCAAAAAAAGTCCAAAAAGTACTACTATAGTAAGTATAGAGAGAGTCTCTTTTTTTTCCACTATATGAGCAGAAAAAGTTGTGAAAAGTTGAGACACTTCTTCTTTGAAAATCGATTGAATGGCTTCGTAGGTTGAAAAGGACACGACCTCGGAAGCTAATGCACTTCTCTACACTTCTCGAATATATTCGCTAATGCACTTCTTTAATATAATATCTTTAATATACTATATATATGACATTACGTAGATCAAA
Organism: Carex pumila; assembly: GCA_033356055.1. Classification (NCBI taxonomy): domain Eukaryota; kingdom Viridiplantae; phylum Streptophyta; class Magnoliopsida; order Poales; family Cyperaceae; genus Carex; species Carex pumila. Next base: position 26,303 of record JARJHM010001225.1, on the reverse strand, counting down.
TAGATAAGCCCTCTATATAAGTAACAGAGTATTTCGAAGAACGTATAGAATTCCAATAGAGTAAAGTAAGGTCACTCCACGGTAGCAAGGGTGGAACATGCCGGGGTATAGTCATACACACACAAGACTTGCTTATTCACTACAGGTGATTGAACATATATATTAAGTAATGGACAACTATGCAGGACTTGATGCATATAGATATAGTAAAGCTCAACTAGTAACTGGACAAACAGCTCTACTAGGCATGTTCTTTCTAGCTTGGTCGTAAGTAGGTTGATTCGAGTTCTTGCTCGGTAGGAACCTACTATTCCTTCTAGGCTTTCCTACTCAACTAGTCAAGAAGAGGGGAACACCTAGTCATTCGATTCGTTTAACTAGAGGATGACCAGCACGCACGGAGTGTACATAAATTGCGGCTAGTCCATTCGTTCAAACCTACTAGTCCTTTTTCTTTATACCTCTAGTACTGGTTCCATAATAGCACTTGATACATACACGTATAGGTAGGGGCGAAACAAAGCTGTAACAAGACTAGCAAGGGATACATATAGCTAGTGGATACGGACTACTCGTTCCAATATTCTCTTAAGTAAGACCAACACCTGGGTGCAAGGAGAATATAGAAAAGTTTCTTGACTAGGCAACTGGGTACTAATGGTACTGGTACCAATACGAATTTTGCTTTCTATCTATTGCGCTTTCCACCTATTCATTCTACTTGCTTGATACAGCCATACTTATATATAAGGGCCACGACTAGCCTTGACGAGCAAGGTCACAAGCCCAGTATTATTATGTTGGGATCTAGGACTAGTTATTCGTTCCTGTCTGCTCAACTAGTAACTGGACTAACGAGGAAATCTCACTTCTAACAGTATATAGAAGAGCTTTTAACAACTAGGAAAGAGTTCCTGCTGCCCCTTTATATAAGCTCGAGAAAGTAAATTCCTTAAGTGGGAGCACGACTTGCCTTCAATTTCGAGAAATATGAGTCCATTCCTTGTCATTTCATTGAAATTATATAGGGCCTTAAACTCTATTTCCTTGTTGGGTGGCATCCGTTCTCGCACTGAAGAAAGAGAAGGGGTAGTTGGACTGAAAAATAAAGTATACCCCACCAGGTGAATAACAACGACTTGTTCTATCAAACGAAGCGTTGGAAGTAATTCCTTGACCTCAAACTGAAAACCAAAGTACATGATCTGAACCACAAGGCCAAGTGCGCTACATGCTAGAGTGATGTAAAGAAACTCTTTCGATTAAGTAAGGCATATTAAGTCCCTATTATTAAGTAAGAAAGGAGAATTGCCATCTAGATTCTTTGAACACTTTCCTCCTTGTGACTCTAAACAAGTAGTTTCGAAATGACTGAATCAAAATCTCTGATTATTCTATTGCATCTATGGTGGAATTGGTAGACACTGAAAGATCATTTCTGAGTAATTGAATCTCAAGAGTATGCCGGAAAGTATGCCGGAAAATAGCTTGCCGGTTGGAGGCATAACATCTATATTAATTGTTCAATCTAGAATTGGTTGGATTGAAACTAGGTTAGGTTATTATTTAATAATGACTTTTTTCCACTTATTAATTTAAATAGAACTTGATTCAACTTATTTACTTTCACGATGAGATTCCTTATTTTTCCTTTGCGAAGAGATCGATTGGTTTTTCATAGCAGCTAGATGATTCCTTCTTTTTTCCTTTTTTCTTATTTGAAATATTTGTTTGTTTGCTGGCACAGGTGGTATAGGCATTATCCACTCCTGCAGATGTATAATCTGAAAGGTGGAAGGATCTTTGGCTATTGGCTCAGCTGTTAGGACAAAGACGGTGGATAGGCTGATCTTAATACTCTTGCCATGGTTCTTGTGAAAGAATAGGCAGGCTTTGAGGCAACTATTGAATCCGCCTTACCAGATTCCGATGATGTTGATGCGTGGCGGCAAGAAGAAGGAGCTAGAGTGCTTGGCTTAGAAGGCTTTGCTCCATAAATTCGAGTTTGTTAAGGTACCCGAAGTTTCATGACCTCTATATTAAGTAAGGGGCCATTCCCCACATTTGCCGGAAAGATCCGAGTAAAAGGAAAAAGAAAAGTAAGCCATATTAAGCCCTTACTCTATACTGGCGGTATGAAAGTAAGAGTAAACTAGCCATCCTTCTTGAATCAAGTAAGTTAAGGCAATGAATGGCCCTGGGAGGAAAAGTGCTTAATCAATGCAAGAAAGAGGGAAAGTCTCGACATTATTGAATGTTGAAAGCAAAGCTGAAAGAACTCTAGTCTCTGTAGCTAGACCATGGACTCCGCCACTCTGGTGGTTATTTTTCACAGAAAGAAGGTACCTTACATAAGGTCAATGGGTTCTTTCAATAGCAACTTTCCTCTAGAGTCTGAAGTATTACTTTAGAAAGCAAACTATTCTTTGCCATTTAAGTTCCCAATGTTGATGTACCGGAACCGCTATTATTGTTCACAACTGGTGATTCAAGTCGTTTCATACTAATAACGCATTTCCGTGTTGGTGTCATATATGACTGACAAAAGATAAGCTACTTGTCACAACTGTCTACTGCTCTACTGTCTACAGCTCTACTTTCTACTGCTCTACTGTTTACCTATTGTGTCGGCGTTTTGCTCCATATAGAACTTTCTTTATTTGTCGGTGTTTTTTACCAGAATTCAAAAAAGTACCATTTCGCCGACTAGCCAAGCTTATCTTGGGAGGAATTTTTTTATATTCTAGAAAGATTGGACAAGGCTTACCGGCCAGCTGTATGTAGATCGGTGAATCTCGGCGCATTTGCTGCTCCAGGCAAAGCTCCTGTTTAAACGGGTCTTAAAGAATTTCGTATGATAGAAACCAAGTGTAAGGAAAACCTATGATGATTATGCATCATTTCACCGATTGATTACGAAGTAGACGGCGAGACCATTTCCTTTTCAAAAGGGAAGCCTTTTGTTGGGACGAAGGAGAGCCGCTAACTTCTATGGTTTAGGAAATTCGAAATATGATTACCCCAGCCCCTTACCTATGTCGATCTTGTATTGGTCCTGCCCGCAGGGCTGCTGCCGCTAATGGAAATCCTGTTCCCGTGTAAAGAGGTTCTTTAGACAGACCCGCCGGGATAACCTGGCGCAAAGGCTGTTCTTGTATCAGCAGCAGGAGCAGAATTGGTCGAAACACTAGTATAAGCCATAAATCTTTCCAAAATCGTTATGGGATGTATTACTTATTATAAATAGTATGAAAGTGGGAATAATTTCTCAAAAGTGGTGGTTTAGTTCGCCTGGTGAAGGAGGATTTTCGGGTTTTAAAATATGTCGTTTCAAGGAATTGGTATGATCTACCTTTTCCAACACGGGTTGAGCGCATTTCGCCTTTCCTGGGTGCCGATCTTCTTCTTTGGTTAACGCATCTAGCGATGCCACAGACTCATATTAGATTATGTATGCTGACCCCCCGCCCGCACTTTGATATCCATTTAGTAAGAAAGGGGGTTTTAATAGGTTGGGATCGAGGGACCAATCAACCAACCCATCTCATACTTAGAAAGTCGTTCTAATCTTTTCCTCTGGAAAGCGCCTGGTGATGGAGATAAGTAGGGTGAGGTTCGGCAGATCCAGGGGAAACTGAGCCCGGTTAAACTCTTTCATTTGCTTACAGAAAAACAGCTACCAGTAGTACCGATTCAAAAGAGAGCTGCTCGTCTCAAATTTTTATTATCAATTCTCAGGTCAGCCACCTAGATGTATTAGATAGAAATCCCACATAGCCACCCTTGAATTTCCCATTCAAAAGTCATTAACAACGATTCTGCTTTACTGCTGGTTCAAAACCAAGAGATTAACCTATCAAAACAAATAGCCGCCATATTAGTAGGTAAAGTCGCGGGGAACATCAAAGCCAACTCTTCCACGAACCCCACACGAATGGTACTCCCTTAACTCAATGAACTATGAGAATTCCTTTGCCTAGTTTTGTTTTGCAGTTCTCATAAGTCCTTGATATATATATACTAGCTGAAACTCCATACTTGACCGACTGCATCAAAGTGCTCAGGTAAAGTGGTTGAGTTCTTACTCATTGTGCGTGCGGGGACAGGATTCGAACCTGTAGTCTTCAGGTCATGAGCCTGATGAGTTGACCAATTCCTCCACCCCGCTTCTTGACCCACAACTCAAAAAATCAAATGAATTTCAGACACACTTTCGTCTTTTCTGCTTCATTCTGGATCTGCGGGCTTTTACCATGTCTCCCAAACAATTTCAGTACATATGGCGCAAGACGATTTCACATACATATCGAGGTCGGAAAGGGATCGGGTGTTTTCACGTCTCACCATAGTGCCCGTTGTTTTGTTCTTACTAGTTTTTTCACCTTTCGGTGGGTCAACCTAACCTAAACGTAACTACACGTTCAACTAGTTAATCAAAACTAGAGTCTATATGTATATGATTTGGATCATACACTATATATGAGAAAAACCAAACCAATCAAAATAATACACTATATATGATAAAAAAAAGAAAAGAACTTGGAGCTTTGTAAGATTTACAAGTAAGGTTTTTCGGCTCACTGAGATCCAAAGTGGAATTTATTATCTCCTAGCTGCAATTTACTTGAATTGACTTTCCCTCGAGGGAAATAGCCTGTAAAAAAGACGGGTTTTTGACAAGATGTTGAATCCAAATCGTGAGAAAGTGAAGACTCGACTTGCATGTGTTAAGCATATAGCAATCCCGCTCACTCGGAGAGAGAAGGTAGCAAGAGATCCTGTCTTCGACTCTGGAGATAGGCCTTTATGTCAATCTCTTCGATACGTGACTGAATCAACTGATTGGCAGCGGAATTGACCACTCTGCAGTGCGGATAACCTATTGGAATCACGTGGTAGTGGCATACCACCAATGGTTGGACCTTTGATCAGGTTGCTTGCAAGGCTGCAAGAAGGTGTGATAACGCGCCATCCAATAAAGATTGAGCGCTAGCCGTTGCTTGTTGGTAGCCGCTGAAGAGGGAGTTGCTTTTCAGATGGTAGTCTTGGCATTTAGAGAGAGGTAACGAGTCCAAGAACTCTAACGTTAAAAGGCGTTGCATATTCAGTCAGAAGAAAGAGTAGGTCTCGATTTTTCTAGCAATGAATTCCAAAACGAAGGGGACTAAAGAGAAAGAGAAAGAAGTTGCTGATGATGTCGCCGAGAGATCACCAGAATAAGAGCAGGCTGCAGCGACTGAAAGTTACAAAACAACTAGCTGGGTGGAGAAAGTACACCAATAACCGGGGAGTTTGCTTCAACCCCCGAGAGGTCATCTTCCTCTACTCTAATAGGGATATTTCTTCGGCAGCAGGAGAGCATACCATATCTGCTACAAGAAGCGAAACTTACCCTAGTATGCCGGCTTCTTCTGAACCTTCTCATACCAGGGCACCAATTAGCATTAGCTCAGGGAGCGCTTCACAAGCTACTTCAGCTCAGCTCCGAGTAATGTTCCTTGGCTAGATGACACAGCTTCAGAGGAAAGAATGTTACTCACCATTCACATACATAGTACTTGTGCACACCCTAAAACTCTTGGAAAGCGTCTCTAAGCCTTTCTTGTGCTGAGAGAAAGTCCATCGGCAGGCAATGTATAGCGGCGTGGAAATGCCAGCCACCTTCTCTATGCTTTTCCTGCTCAACAACAAAACGGTAAAAAGTCAACGAACTTCTCACCGAGTCTGTCCATAACAACCTGCTTCGTGACGTCTTTTCTCAAATCTTTTTCGGAGTCAACGTGACTAAAAAAGTATCTGCGCAGCTTGAACAAGTGATTTTTATTTAGGTCATGTCGATCCAATTAATATGCGGCTCTACTCTTTGGCCACATAAGGGCTGAGATGGGTCTGTGGATTTGTGCTGGGCGGCTTTCTCCAAACGTTATAGATAGGCTTTGTTCGCCTACTGTCCCTAAATAAAAATATCAAATAGGTTGGTAGGAAGACTCATTTTGATGTTCCACATTTGACTTGATTTACCTTATGCAGTGGGTATTCAACGCCAATCTATGCTCCCGCTTCTCATTTTCATTTGGGAAGGAAGCTTTTTCTCGATTATGGGCAGACAAAAGAACGGGACTTACGCTTTTGTCACTTACCAAAAAAGGTTTCTTTCATACCCAACCAAAGTTTCTTTCTTCCCTACGCAAATTTCTCTTTTATAGTCGTACCAAGTTCTGGAATTTCAAGTAGTAAGTAGGTCGAGAGAGATAGTCATTCCGCACTAGAGGATCCACTGTGTTCTGACCTGGTACAAAGAAAGAAGACAAAAGGGGACTATTGTTGACAGAGTACGACGCGGATCTCGGTAACAGTGCTCCGAGGGTTGATCACAAACCTACCAGGAGGAGTTGTGAATAAGAATCTTATACACATAAGCTCACGCGGAATTTCCGGATGCTTGAGCCTTTAACCTGCTGTCAAAGACAGAGGTAACAAAGCTTTCAAATAGGCTTTACTTCTTCTCAAACAGATAGCCACACAGTGGGAACACTTTCGAAACAGTTTTTGCTTGAGTTCCTCACTAACTAAAGTCAACTCTTAGAAACACCGGATCTTTATTACCAGATACCCAATATCGACAAGCGATCGGTGTGTCTGCCTGCCAGGCGGAAACTCTATGAAAAGAGAGCTAGCTTCAAGCTTGGAAAAACCAAAGCAAGGCCGTAGGGCAGACAAACTAGACTCATACAAAGAGAAAAGACTTCCTGGAAATACCCAAATTGAGACAGCATTGTGCTCGAATAAGCCAGTCCTTTATTTTAAACAGCGCGTCTAGCGAGGCCATACTCACCGTTGGTTGGCTCAGCTCGGGAGGAGCTCAGTGACGGGAGGTGGTTTTGGGAAGGCATGGTCAAAATGGAATGAACAAGATATATAGATATAGAGATAATAAAAAGTATGAGTCATACTTAAGTCTTGTAAGATAACACAAAGTAAGCTTAAATCTAGGATTTCATCTAATATTTCCGGTCTTGTATCAGTCAGTTTTCTCCGTGTTAATCAAATTACATTTGAATGTTTTTCTGGTAACTTTGTTTTCAGTTGTTTGCTGTATTTTTATTTCGGTAGTCTACAAACTCAATTAGGCAGGATCATGTGAATCTTATGATCACTTCTGAGCGATTGATGTGCATGCTTTCGGTACACATTCTCCACCATCTCTCTTTCTCCTTGCTTGCACTGCACGATTTTTTTCTTCCTTAGCGCCCTCCTCTGGAATCACACTATTCTTGGTCTGGTGGTAGGAGCAAACCATCTTTATCAATACAGAAAACTTCAGTTTGAAATACGTACGAACACACAAAAGCCCATATATAATCGTATGGTGCAAGTTTGTTGTACAGCTCACGAGTAAGAGCTTGAAGACTCTCCTCTCTCTTCTCGTGGATAAGAAGAGTTCGGTCAAAATTAAGAAGATAAAGTTGATTCACATTATCACGCTGGCTAAGGATATCGCTACAAGACTCATACTCATATAGTTCCAATGGGGAATTTGCATTCAGCAATACATAGCCAAGTGAACAAAGTACCAACTCATCAAGCGGATCCATATAAACCGTCTCATATTCGAACTCTATTTCGAATTCTATCTATAGCAATAGGTGGTGTAGATGGTTTGGGATACATATTTACACCTTTGAAGTGCATATCTGGTCCGATTACCAGATTCGGCAAAGTTTAGTTTTTAAATTTCCGCCAGAACGCGTTTACTGGCAAGTAGGATATCACTCATTGTAACTGATTCAAAGCTGCTGGCTTTATTTACGCTAGAAATAGACATTTTTTCAAGAGTGGCTATCCAATCGGCTGCTAATTCTACCCATGGTCTTTTAATCATTTTGATCTACAAAACGATTTTCCTATACCCGGTGGAGTATTTAAAGAAAGAGGAGCGTTTGTGAACGTGGGATTGGCGTTGGAAATACCAACGAAACGAAGAAACTGGAATTTTAAAAAAGAGATAAAGAAAAACGACAGTTCAGATCTAACCAGCTGTAAAACCTTTGCTTATTCATTCTTCACTATCCATGTATGGTGCTTTTCCTCTCTGGGATGCCCTACTCAACCGAAATTTAAGACAACCGTGTGAGTTCCAGCACTACCTATAGGGCTATGTGCTGTGACCCTACACCCGAAAGAAGAAATAGTAGGACAAGGGCTTTGTCTCAGCTGGGTACTGGAGTGCAGACCCCATTGCTGGATACCATTGATCTGTCGTTGCAGGTGAGAAGCTCTGGCCTTGTTTTTGTTGCAAGCCAAGTTACTGATTTTCTTTCTTGGTTATTCTTGTTCTTGAAAAAACATAGCCTTGTAGGAAGGAAAGAGAAAGCACTAGATATTCCATTGGAATGAGATTTCAATCTAGGTCCATCCGTCCGTTACAAGACCAGGAAAGAGGGCCATCCTTACAAGATCACAGATGAGAGGTGCTTGTAACTGTGCCAATGACTTTAGCATGATATTGAATGAAATAGAAAGTCAATCTCATTCTTGACTGTCGTCTACTGCCTACCACTAGATTCTTTATCTGTCAATTCCTACTCCTACTACCAGTAAGAACAATGACAGTTAGCTACGAGAATGTAAGAAAAACTCCACTTTATACCCGCGTTACCGATTTCCACTACGGTGAGTTCCGAGACGAAGCTAGCCCAAAATAAGAAGCCTGTTCGGACAAAGGATGGTTATAGAACTCGTACTATCGTTGTAGCTAATTTTACCTTTGATCTGTCTATACTGCCTGTCAGACTAATGCTTCCTATGGTAGGTATGCCCACCAAGACCATGGCGGAGTAAGTTGGCTGAAGGCGTAAGTCCTCGTCATATTTCATATTTTACAGGTGGTTTAGGGCATGCGGCCTAAATACAGTATGATTACAAGGGACGAAGTGAGGTGAACCGGATAGATATTATATATATTATGTGGTGTAATTAATAAGCTGCAGGAGCAGCCATTTGAAATCAATAGTGTATGGTTGAAGACAATAAAAGAATACCGAGAGGGCTTATCTACTAATGCTTATATAATGCCAGCATTCCTTGCTGAAGCTAATCATCGTAAATCAATCGATACAATGATAGAAGTATACGGAGATGAAGCTAAGTTATATGAATACTGGGATAGCTCCGAATTGCAAGCTATGCTGAAGAAGAATATTCAGATAGCTAGTTGTGAACAAGTCTTTCTTGATTTGGCTGAATCGTTGGAAGGTTATAATATATATTTCCCTGCCTTTCTCGATTTCCGTGGTCGTATCTACCGGAGCGGTTTGCTTCATTTCCACGAGCGAGATTTCTCACGTAGTTTGGTAATGGAGAAGTGAGGAAGGGTGTGGATCGGCATGAGTGTCCGTGTATAATAGGTAGGGCGTGTGCTTTTCATTATGATCGGCATCCGAAAACTAAGTTACTGACTTTTGTCCCGAGCCAAGTTCAAGCTTTCTTGTAAAGTCAGATCGTAGATAGGCGGCAAGGTGGTACTAATGAGAAAAGTAGTAGTGATACGCTAGTGACGTGCTTGCTCTATAGCTCCAGTGAATTCATTTTCTGCGGGTGTGTGTTAAGCGAAACGAAAGAGGTGGGCAGAAGGTAGAGGTTGTCAGAAGCGTAAAAACAAAGCTATTCCGATTCCGTAGGCGGTTCCGCTTGCTTGCTCAGGGATTGACTCAGGCGCGGAGCGATGACCTCACCTAGGCTGAGAAAGAACGTTGTCAGTGGCTGTAGTGCGATGTTTCTTTTTCAATTCCAAGAACAATGCCAGCCCAATTTTTATGTAGAACAGGGAGGCCCATCTTCTTACTTAAGTTCTTTGTGTCAAGAAACCTTCTTCCTCCACACCACAGCAAGCGACTCTTCATAAGTCTCATTCACTGCTGCCTCTTCTTCAATGTATTACCCTTCTATATTCTCTATCCCGTAGATTACAAATAGGTATAGAAAGAATAGCTTACTCCCAAAGTGTCTTCCATACTTAATAGATTTCAAACTTTTAGGCGCGAAGCGTCGAGCAAGAAATGAAGAAACAACTTAAGTAAGCAGCCAATCTTTTCCATATTCTGGAATTTCCTCCCACTTTTCTTTCGGCTTAAGGAATCCAGTTTTCTCCTGCCCGATTCCCGACGTGCTGATTCTTTCTATAGAATAAAGGCAATTCTTCACCACATCCATGTACCACTTCATAGCTTGGCTGGGCCCGGTAGAGAATGAACTCCTTCCTTGACTCAGATGCAAATCTATACTTTCCAAAGAGAGCTACTTCCCGTCAGAAAGAGCAGTAAATTTCTATAGCACTCTCTTTTCTTTTAAATTTCATCTTTAAGTTTGTTTATCATGCTGGCTTTGCGCGTACGAATTCTTTATTAAATAAGGGGAGAATTCGATCATTTTAACGACGCTTCAATTGATCTCTTTTAACACATCCCATGGATGGCATCAATGAAATTAGTTGAAGAACGTTCCGAATTGCCTATTATTGAAATATTTATGTTCAGTAGATGCCGAGGAAGGATAAGCCAAAGCCTTTGCTATTCCGGGCACAGAAGTCAAGTTGAGGAGAGTGAAGAAGATGATCCGGGTAGTGACATTGATAGGAAAAAGGGGGGGGTCAAAAAACGTAAGAAAAAAGATAGTAGTATGGATACTACAAGTAAAAGGAGTGCAGAGCAAGCTACTACTAATTTAGGAAAAAAACAAAAGAGCTATGCAGGAAACTTTAGTTACGATTACACTGGCTCTTCGGGTGAGTAAACAGTCTGAAGAGTTAAAATTAGATACTGGTAAGGCGCGCAGCGAGATGATAGCAGACCAGTTAAAGAGATAGCCTTGTCCCCACAGCAGAAGGAGGTATCAGAAAGAGAGAAAGCACCTGGTAAATATATAGAGACTGAGAGCTGGGACCCACTGCAAAGGGTGCTATATACCTGGAGGAATCTTAACATACAGTAAGTGAGGAAACTGTAAGTGCAGAAGACCATGCAGTACCAGGAGTATAGGAAGGACCTGCCCAGTGGTTCACAACGAAACTTAGTTCTCAGATGAGAGAAGGGAAACGTTGAGTAACGTGATGACTGAGAAACCTGAGTGAGATAGTATTAGATGTTGCCCCTATCTCAAAAAAAAAGAGCCTCCTGAGTCACGACACAGTGCCAGACTGAAGCAGAAGGGGGAGGTACACTATTTCAAAGGTGTTCCTATTAAAACAAACCTCAACGTTTAGAGCAATGCTCTCATCAAGGTACTGATACGGACCCTCTTTTTTCAAAATTCCGTCTTTTTAATAAAGAGATAGTTAAGTTGTATGAAGATTGTGGATTCTCTCTCTTTAGGCTCAACTCTGGATAAAAGAGAAAAAAGTAGTTAATACTTTTAGTAATCTATCTCAGGAGTTCTGTCCGGTTTGTTAACTAGGGGGAACACACTAAGAAATCGAAAATATTTATCAGTAAGGAGGTGATCAGCTGCTTAAGAGATTGCGGATTGGAGCCAGTGACTAGTATATAATAAACATACACTAGTAACCAGGTTGTATCATTGCCATGAGTTTGGATAAAGAGAGAAGAGCCTATGCGCCCTCAAAGCCGACTTTTTGGAGTCTTCTTTCTTCCCCAAAGCAGCCAAAGGGCCTTGTTCTCTCTCGTTCTTCGATGCAGGTAGGTTCGTTCACTTTCAAAGGTTCTACATCTCAACGGGCTCCGGGTGGCAAAACAATGAATGGCCTATTGCTTCAATTCCACTATTTGACTGATTTGCTGCAATATACAATAAGATTTTTGATTTCAAATAACGTCCGTCACATTACTTTGAAATTGTAACGATCCAATGTACATACCATAGATGCCGCATCTACCCAACGCCACTTGAGCTCACTCTTGGTTTGAGAGATATCCACCAAGTGACAAAGGAAATTAAGTACCTAGGTCCAAATAAAGATCAGTTCCAGTTACTGACAACCTAAATAAGGAAAAATGTGCTAATCTCAAAGTGACAATTCAAGCAGTTTACCTCGGCTGTTATGGCATATCCCCTCAGGATATCACATATCTCACTGTGAGAAATATAAGAGTTGTGCACGCAGAGATCCTCGCGTTTAGTAGGCTTTATCTTGCCACACAACCAACTGTCAAGTCAAACAGTTGTTTCATGAAAAACGGAACATTCTCATGGCAAAGCAACGTGAATTCAGAATAACCATCGTCGCATTAATCAGAATCTGAAAAAGCAAGCTCAAAGTGATGCCCTGGCACAACGAGCTGAACTTGGTCAAAAGGACTAGATCCATAAAAAGGCATCGCTTATTTTAGGTCAAATATCACGAACATCACCTGCAAACATCAATCAAGAATTCATCTACACTAATCAACAATTCATCTATATTAACGTTGATACTCTAACAGTATTGATACCACGAAGCTCACTGTCGAAACCAAGATCGAATGTTGTTGGCTGACTAGCAACGGGGTTATCCAACTTCACTGCCTCATCTATTTCTGCGTATGAAATGCATATTGCATCAAAAAAAATATTCGTTGCAACCAAAATAACAATAATAATGATGCTGACCTGCAAATATCGACTCCAATTTTATAGAGAAAGAACAGTTGAGTTCGTCGGGATGGAGGAACGGGAGAAATGACTCTTGTGAATTGTAGAAGCAATAGCATGTACAAAGCTAGGTTGATTGACGTGGTTCTGCAAAGAGAAAGAAGAAATAGACCTCGTTGAAGCATTTCCAACTATCTTTTGAAGAGACTGAAAGCACATGTGAAACGGATCAAAGCACTATTATAAACAGGAATAGTGAGGTCCTCCTGAAACACGTAATCCTGAACAGTTGTTAAATAATGGATTTTCTAACGAACAGGTCTATTGTTTCAGCCTGTAATCCAACCAACTTCGTTTACTATTTTCATAATTTGGTTGATTGATGGGAATTTCCTTTCCCTATAAATGTAGAATGCCTCAGCAAGCTTGTAACCATCTCCCTTTGAGAGAGTGAAGTCAAGAGCCTTAAGTATATCAGTTGTTGCGCTATGCTTTGTTTTTCCATAAACCCATGGTCTTACTAGCTTACGAGAACGTTGCCTCATCAGCAAGCTCTTTTGATAATGGAAACTATATATTTGCTTTGAAATCATCAAGTAGCTCATCATATAGATCATGGAGAAATTCCTCACTATCATTTTCTTTGAAACGATTGCTTCTCTTTGCTAACTCATCATTGTTCAGTTTAGAACTCATAATCTGATAAGCACTAAATGATGCATCCATACTACTAGGAATCCACTCACGTACCGGCAGCTATCCATATTGAAAGATAAGCCACAAATTTGACTGGTAGCCCAAATACAACCCCAAACCAGCCTTATTGTGTGCCGCTTCGTCTCAAGGGGGAATTCCTATGTATGGGTCCCGCGAGAAAATACGTTTCCACTTTCTAGAGCTAGGCACCCATTGGGATACCGGAATCAACACACTAGCATGAAGCCTTGTCCGTTTGACTAGCTATTTTTTCCTTCTCTCGTACTTCCTTTCTTTTTTCGTAGATAGTCTGTGAATGAAAGCTTAATAGAAAATGTTTAGAATGTTTTCTTCCAATTCTAGTTATGGAACGTTTGAAGTCCTCTCTTGTTGGATTTGTGGTTAAAAATATAGCCAGAAACATTTTCTATTAAGCAAACATGAAGCAATTGGTATGCTAACAAGTTCACAAGCTTGATTTCTTTGACAATAACCAAATTGGAATTATTTCTTTTCATTTCTTCACATTTCCTTTTTCCCGTTATCTTTCCGAATTTCACTTTCAAGAAGGAATTTTACTGTGTTAGAATCTCATCTGCAAAAGGTTGAGGGGGCTTCGGTCTTACCTTCCAAAGAATCTCTATTACTAAAGGGATGGGGTGGCAGTAGTGGAAGTTCTGCAGATTCTACTCCCAATATTCTAATGGGTAAAGAGTGTAGCATCTGTGGGGAAGATTGGCTCAAGAGCTTTGGTGAGCTAAGGCTCGAGTTTACTTCCAAAGAGATCCGAAGGGCAACCCCATTTTTCACATCCGGCTAATCCGCAAGTGTTGGCTTTGCTTGTCACTTTGCACGGACCGGTTCATGATTAGGATCCCCTTTCGGCGCTGGTTGAACCTAAAAAGTAGCTATCATAAAAGTAAAGTTGCAGAGAGAGAACAACAGTAAGATTGAGCGCTAGTCAACTTCCTTAGTGAATTAAGACAGCTAGAGGTTGAGGGTATACTTCTTTTATGTCTTTAAAGCCCCAATTTTAATAAGATTCTGAGGTCTAACTTAATCTGAGGTTCTTACGGCTTCCTATATCTGCGGTCCCCAGGCGGTAAAAGTCAAAGATGGAATAAGCTCACAGATTCATGTTGGCTGCCAGCTTTCTGGCGCGCTACACTACTGACTTACGCAACAAGCAAACAAAGAAGCAAGAGATTTAGTTGCGTCAAGCCGTTCTTATCATTGGGTTTAGGTTTCGTGCTTGTTGTTAGGTCACTTTAAGCCTAAATGCCAGCTCTTCCTCATATAAAGGATAAGCAGATCCCTCAGACCTAATAAAGAAGTATAAAGTCCCGAGAATTTCCAACTGATTAGCCTTCCTTTGAGTTAAGTGATAATTCCCCGCTCACTCATAGGGTTAAGTTCTTGTCAATAAGGTCAAAGCTTTGGAAGTGGATGTTTAGACACAATAGATAGAACTCTCACTACTTCCAACTAGAGAATAGGAGTACTAAATCCTTGCTTGCTCGACTCTGTCAATCGATCAGCTCACAGCTCTAAAGTAGCTCTCGCTCATTCATATCTCCTTTGGGTAGGTTAAGCCATCTCAAAAGGATAGCTCTAAAAAGAAGTCTACAGGCTCACTCCCAACAAATGCCCCAAGAAAGACAACTTATCTTACTCTCCTTTATGCCTCAACGGGGTGTCGCAGTCATAGATGTATGGGCACTCGCTGATGCGGAATCAGACTTCTGCTCTGAGGTGCGAAAGTAGCTGTTTACTCAATCATCCCGGAATGCGCGACGTAGCTGCCTTATTTTAATCATTCTTCCTTCGACTTCTTCTTCGGTGGCGGGGGAGGGTCAAAGAAAAAGAAGGCTTTGACGACAGGAAAAAATATCAGATGAAAGTGAGCGGGATCACTGGCTTGTTTGGTATGGTTGCTATCGAGAAGGAGAACGGAGATTCGAGTAAGCGCCGAATGAATAAAAGTTCAAAAGCAAGAGTTATACACCAGCGTTGGCATAGATCTGAGAGTGAGTAACGAAAAAGCTTGGCTCCCAGATTTCGACCGTGGCTTGGGAAAGCCTGGTTGCTCATTTGCCTTACAGGTAAGTTTCTTTTTTGGTTTTTTCTATACATGTGCAGCGTAACGTTTTGCTTTAATACAAGTATATATGAATAGGACTTCATTTGTTCTAGGTTGGGGTATATGGGCACACCCACCCGGCAAAAAATTGTTCTGGGATTACTGGGATATGTCAATATCCTAGGTATCTAAATTGGAAAGAAATTGTAGACAAGTAAGAAGAAAGCTGAGTTCATGCAGATATTGGAGCAGCATTTCCTTTTTTCGGATCAATGAATACGGGAAGACTCTGGCTCTCGAGGCAAGTCACTCCATTCCAGCATTCCCACAGAAGTAGTCGCCACTCCCCACCCAAATCTAAAAGAATCGTATTTACAAGGTGAATAAGGTAAAGAGAAGAACTGCCAGACAGCAAAATCGGAGTCAAGGAAAGGGCATGATGGGCATCTATCTCGATCCGGACAGACATTTAACTTACCGGTCTTCAATCTAGAATCCGTGTATCGAAGTTCGCATTCAGCTCCATAGCTTTCGAAGATGCCTGATCAAATTCTATGGAGTTTGACTCATAGTAATCTTTTATATGAAATAGTGGAACAACCAACCATCCCTCGAGATTAGCCTGATCCTTTCATTGCAATATACTTTGGGCTACCACCTAGTTTTGGGCAATCCCGCTTGACGTGTGTCGGATTGAACACTTGCTTTTCCTTTCACCGCCGCCTACAGCCCCGGAACCTTGCTCAAGTAAGTACCCAGGTAGGAGCGTAAGGTCTTTCAAAGCAGTGGGTTGAATAAGGTCATCGGTTTACTCTTGAATTTGGTCCTTCGACCTTTTTTGGATCAGATGTTTTATTCCCCTATTTGGATTTTCTAAAGTTTCATCGTACTTCTTATAAAGAGCCTAGCAAGAACCCTTTTTTATTCAATTGTTCGAGGAAGAGGTATATTGGAAAACTAGTTGCCTTTCGACAGTTCCTTCTCTGCTCGCACCGGGATATAGGCCTAAATTCCTTCCTGCTGAACGACCACTTTAAACTCTTCGTGCCAATCTTCTCTCCCTCTCTCGGGAAGCTTCATCAGGGCTTACTGGACATATGACATCTTTCTTCCCTCCTATTCGTACACCAGCTTTGAAGGAACCTGCCTTCCTTACTAACTACTTTCGGCGGACAACCACACTTTAAAATGCTTACTTAGGTTCAAACTCTTACTTGTGATCGGAGCGAGCTCTCTTGCATATGACTTCATAAGAAAAAGTACCCATTTTTAGACGGGCTGCTTTTAGAAAGCATAAAAGCGGGCCATTCCAATCTCATCATTAGTCTTAGGTCTCTAAAGATCTTTCCAATCTAAGCAAAGAAAAGCTTAAAGAAGAATCTCCTTCTTAGTGAGCTAGCCAACCTTCTTTCTAATTCAGCTGCCAATTCATTCCATAGACAAATAGAGCACTACCTAGCTTTTCCAGACAGGTATGCTTAATAAGTTTTTTTTCACACCTAAGAAAGAAAAGAAGTCGAGCAATAATAAGTGGAAGCTTGTCTACCACAAATAAAAAGAAATAAAAATAATACAAACTACACTAGTTATATGATACTATGCACATTCAAATACTCGTCGTTCTTTTTTTATGATATCTAAAAAAAGATAAATAAATTTATGAGGACCCAGTCACTGGTGCAAATGATACACCTTACCATGCCGACACGGGTATAAAATCTATATAAAAAGTAAATAAATTAGAGAGCTTACTTCCATGCTTGTACCGGCACCACCCGCTTATTGATTGTAGTTGTCGCCGCTTAAACTTTTTTATTAGCATTATCCTTTCATCACTTGGTACGCAACTGCAGGCTCTTTACCAGCATACGGGCTAAGTTGGGACCTACCTCTTGCATTTTTCATTCTTTCTCTTGCATGCAGCACGACTACTAACGAGAGAGTATGGAAAGCTAAACCTCTGAGCTTATTCTAAAGTTGCACAGCTGGCGAAGAAAGTTCTACAAGTTATACACTACGAAAGAGAGAGTAACTACGGCAGGAGCTAATCTGAAGAGAAGAGCTGCTTTGAACGCAACTGCCTCTTCCCATTGGAGTATCGGAGTGACAAAAACACTATAAGTGAGTAAGGGATAAAGCGTTGCCCTTCTATTGGAAAGCAGACAAAGAGTGTGTGTAAAAGCCTGATATTTGCTATGGCGCTTTTCAATTGAAAGAAAGACTATTTTTGGCTTAAGACCGACAGACTTTCTTTAACTTCACGTACCGGGTTGGTTTTCAAACTACCTCCCTCTTGCCGATCGAGTACTTTATCCCTAGACAAAGACACTTGAACTGCCCTGGGGAGCTGCGTATTAGATTTACTGGTGGCCGACCTAACCTAACACTTATAAAAGTGAAGAACTTCCTTCGATACAGTACGAAAGAAAGCCTGTTGTCAAGAAGTAGTAGGACTATAACCCCTACACTACTGCTATAGGAGATTCCTCTCCCACAGTAACACTATTTCGCTACGCGCCTCAGAATTACCCCAGAAAATTCAAAAGTAAGCCTTTTACCCGCTCTCTTCAACCCTGCTGTCGGAAAACAAAGCAAGCAAATAAGCACTTTTGTCAATTACACTATGCCTTACGTAGATCAAGAATACGTTGACTGCCCTGTAGGTAACAATCAGTGGGTAACCTAGGTAATGCCTGTTTTCACTATGCCTTAAGTAAATTACCTAGAGGCTTTCATGTAGCTGGGGTAAGCAAGTTAGCCGAGTGGGTAACCAAGCATAAACAAGCTCGAAAAGACAGCATAAACTATGCCTCTTTTAACTGGTAAAGAATACGTAGACAGGGGAAGCCTAAACTATGCGGGGATTTGTCCCTTAATAAGTATACCTTCCTTGTGACCTATTTATGGTTCACTAGCTCTATCAATTACAGTAGTTGGAAAGGCTCAAAACCCGCTTACAGTAGATCCTCAATCAACTACTCGTCCGACTACAGCTTGTTCAGTTTGCTTTGCCCTTCTCCGGGTTTTTTTCTAGTATGAATAGTATGAGGGTGAAGGCCAGTCTTTCTCCCCTTGAAAAGCATCCTGTGTAACATCAAGGAAAGGGTCGGCTCGACCCGATAACACTAGAACAGATGGGCGCTTTCTCTTTGGCATCACCGAAAACAACCTGGAGAGATGATAAAAGAAAAGAGTCAAGATCTATAGATGTGATAAGTGGGTATTCCCGAACTTGTTTCAAGCTAACAGGACTAGAGCTAGATTGGATTCTCCCACTTAGGAAACGGGCTGGCATAAGAGTAGAGAAAAGAGTTAGAGACTGCTTGCACACACCATCCCTTACTTGCGCAACTCGCTTGCATAAGGAGGAGATAGGCTAAGGCTTGGAAGTTTGGGAGTATTTTTCAACTCATATTGATATTGGTTGTGCATTTCATGAATCAACTTTTGCTTTGTTTGGCACTTTTGCTTATCATGGAAAGCATTGTACGATGGCTTTGTTCCTATCGTCCCTTCCTCCTATACATTTGTCACCTACTAGCTCTTATCTATCAACTGAACTAGACTGACTTCCCAAGAAGCGAGATCCTGACTATCCACTGGGCTGGCTAGACAAGTGAAATATCGATATGCTATTACTATGGTACGCTAGAAAGAAAGGTGATCAACAAGTCTTTGGTGTAGTTCCTTCCTCAAGGCTTGGATTAGTTGGGGATCCGGATGCGATGCCGTATATTATAAGAGGAGGATTCATCTTTCAACAGCATTTCCGATCTGCATTCTCCTGGTACTTTTAAAGGCCTATCCTTTCACTTTCAAATGGAGTGAAGCCGGGCTGAGGGGAGAACAAATGAATTGTATAAGCCCCTATACCCTTCCTTAAGGATGTCCCCCTTCAAGAGCTAGTCTAATCACTAAAATAGGGGGGTAGCCTGTCGTATTTCACTTATGATATACTTTACTTTTTTGAGTAGCTAATTCATACCTGTATCATAGACGGCAATCAGTTCTCTTCCCTTTAGCAGTCTAAGGTAAGCGGTAGCATTCCCCTAATCGGTCTAGTCCATAGTAATAGGCGCAATCAGTACGATTCTCTTTCCTCTCTTCCTTTTCCTTTCAAACTCTACTTGTTTTTTGTATAATAGGATCTTTCCGAAGGTGGAGTTAAGGCTGCAAGCATAGGTGCTTCGCTTTCCGGTAGCAATTAATCAGGTATGTGTAAAGCAAATCCGTCCTGGTAGGCGCAGGAGATCAAGCAAAGCATGACGGTCGTCTAGCATTCTTGTAGTTTCAGAGTGAATAAGGAAGTGCAAGGCAGCAATCATCTGTAGCGGGCTAGCTCACTGAATCGATATCTGTATTTGTATAAATATAATAGATGCTTTTTGCTTTGTCTTTTCATTTTAAGCCGTCCGGCTGGGATATAAGTGCTCTCACATTCCCACCAAACGCATGTATGTAAGCCGTCATCTTGTTTTTGATGAAATGACGTTTGCTTTTCTCTCCGATTCTGCCTTACCGCCCACCTGCGAATCTCTGCCACCCGTGTCCACGTGGCTTCCTGTCCTCTCTTCCACTGCCTGCAATTCACTGGCTTCTGTTCCTCGGCTCGTAACAACCAGCTCCTGAACCTGCTTCTCCCGAACCTCTTTCTCCTTCATTGCCCTCTCCTTCATCTCCACCGCCTCAGCATTCTATGGTCACTCGTACACGTGATAATACTCGTTGACCCCGTCAATTCCCTGATCATGTTGTCCACACGGCCACTCGCCACCCATTGGCTTTACCTGCTACTCTTTCACTGTTTCCACGAAGGGGATCCCCTTTGGCATGAAGCTATGTCTCGTGAAATTGCTGCTCTCCATGCCAATTCCACTTGGACTCATGTTCCCCCTGATCCTCCTTTCAATGTTATTGGTTGTAAATGGGTTTTTAAACTGAGCATGCTGATGGCTCCATTGATCGACATAAAGCCCGGCTGGTGGCGAAAGGGTTCTCTCAAGAAGCTGGAGTTGATTTCACAGACACATTCAGCCCGGTTGTCAAACCTACTACGATTCGAGTTGTCCTGACTATTGCTCTGTCTCAGCATTGGCCGTTAAGACAATTGGACATTGACAACGATGGTCGAGGAGGCTGTTTACATGAAGCAACCACCTGGCTTTGCCCATCCCGAATATCCTTATCATGTCTGCCTCTTAAAGAAAGCCTTATATGGCTTGCGTCAGGCTCCGTTGGTTTCAGAAGCTACGATCTTGTCTTCAAGAGTTTGGCTTCCTCCCAATCCGATTCATCTTTGTTTATTCGTGAGTCGGAACTCACTATTCTCTTGGTTTATGTTGATGATATCATTGTCACGGGCTCCAATCCTTATGCTATCTCCTATCTCATTGCTCAGCTTCACGCGCGCTTTGCTCTCAAGGCGCAGCGGGGATCTTCACTATTGGTATTAAGGTTACCCCTACTACCACTGGAGTGCATCTCTCTCAACAACAGTACATCAGACAACTACTTCTTCAGTCCAAGATGGATGGAGCTAAGCCCAGTACTACTCCTTTGGCTGCTGATGCCACTCTTTCTCGATGGATATTTTCTAGCTGATCGATCCTGCAGCTTATCGTAGTTTGGTTGGTGGTCTGAAGTATCCTACAATTACTCGTCCAGATATTGCTTATGCTGTCAATAAGGTTTCACAGTTTATGCATGCACCAACTGAAACTCATTGGACGGCTGTCAAGCGTATCCTACGGTATCTCAAAGGCACTCTTACTCATGGACTTCAGCTTTGCACATCCTCTACTCTTTCCCTTCAGGCCTTTAGTGATGCTGATTGGGCTGGCGGTCGTAAACAGGATATTGTATTGGGACCCAATCTTCTTTCCTGGAGCTCTAAGAAGCAACCAACAGTAGCGTAGTCCAGTACAGAGGCTGAATACAGGGCTCTTGCCATGGCTACGGCTGAACTTCTGTGGATCCAATCTCTATTGCGTGAGCTACACCTTCCTCTTCTCACTCCACCCATTCTCTGGTGCGAACGGAGCAACATACCTTGCCGCTAATCCTCTCTTTCACGCCCGCACTAAACACATTGAGATTGACTTCTGTTCGGGAACGCGTGACTTATAAGCAACTGTGTGTGCGTTTTATTTCCGAACATGATCAATTGGCTGATGGCCTTACCAAACCGCTCCGCTCTCCTCGGTTTTCTCTGCTGCGAACCAAGTTCACTCTTCTTCCTTCCACACTGAGCTTGAGGGGGAGATTGCAGACAATAAACAACAGCCATGTATTGTACTTCCGTATTAGTCAACAAGCCTTCTCACAAACAGATTAGGTTAATTAGTGTGGACCCGTCCGTAACAGACTGAGTTGTAGTTGCCTATATATATGCTAGTCTCCTGTATGAGATAGTAGTGGAGTTGGAATTAATAAAACAACCTTTCATTTCAAGTTATCTTTATTTCTTTTCAAGCATCAACCCTTCCCTTCCTGAGGTAGAGCGTAGTAAGGGCGCGGGAGCATTCTCCACGAGCATCCTCTCGACTTCCCAGTTGAAAGTCGGGCAATTCAAGTAGCGATGGTTGACCAGTAGACCCAAGCCTGCGGCCTTTGACCTAGGAGCAATGGTTTCTCTCGAGGTTACGTCATCTTAGGCGGCTTTCCTTGGGTTCACTGAATTGAGTTTAGCAGAGTCGGGAATAACTTCACAACTTCCCTTTCCCGCTTAAAAACTTCTAATCAGATCTGGGTGATAAAATGCTGGACCACTTCCCGCTTCAATTCCGGATACTACTTCTTTTTCAAGCAGTGGCATTTCTTCCCTTCCCTCCGTGTGAGATGAGAGCGCAGTGGTTACCCGAATGCCAGTCTAGTCCTGTCTCATTTTGAAGGGCTAGTGTACATACTAAATCTTTAATTATCTCGGTTTCTTCCAATTGACCTGTGTAAATCACAGACTGAGGGACTGAGTCTGATTCTGCCTATTCTTCTGACTAGTGCTCTGAGGAGAGCTAAGGCAGGGGTTTAGACCCGTATAGTTCGAGTCTGCAAGCATGACCTTTTCAATCTTTCTATTAGTAGTCAATCAGTCTAAAGCCAAGCGCATCCACCTTACCCTCTCGTAGTGCTTGATAATGATCTAAGCGGGCGAGCACGCGGTAACCAGCCCATCCAAGGAAGAAGACTCTCTTCCCCTCGAAAGCTTGCTTCTTTTATCTGCCGAAATTCTGCATTACGTCAATAGCCATTTGACCGGATCTTTATGCAAATCATTCTTTTCTTGCTAAGCCCATCCGAGTGAAGACGTCAGGAAAGGACTGGCAAGAAAGCCATTGGCTGGGTCTCAAAAATGAAAGCACATTCTGATGGCAGTATTGAGAGGTACAAGGCCCGCCTCGTCGCCAAAAGGTATACTCAGATTGAGTGAGGGTATTTACTACCATTAGACATTTGCTCCTGTGGCCAAGTGAGTAACTCTTCGAGTTTGACATGTAGTGCACTTCTCGAAAAGCGATGAAAGGGCAGGGTACACCCAAATGAAATGCTCTCCTACTACTATTTCCTATTCTGCTTTGCTTAGTGCCAAGCCGGGTCACTTCTTCAAGCGCCTCATATGGGCCTTTTTATTGGGTATCTTCCCTACTTGACGTCACTTGCCCTAGTATTCGAATTCTTAATGATACGTAGTAAAAACAAATCGTAAGATGAATCAACTACTTCCTAGCTAGGAGGACTACCCTCTATATGATATGGACTTCGCTACTGAGACCACTTCCAAGTAAGAGCGCAAGCCGACCATACCATCTTTGCGAGGAACCTACATGTGAAAAAAGAACCGATCATCCCGGCTTGCTGCCTATGCCAGATGCTCCTTTCTTTGGAACTACTAGTTAGTCTTGCCTATGAAAATAGAATAGTCAAACAAGGTTCCGCCGTGAAAAACTTTCATCTGATGGGCATATCTCTGTATAGAACTAGAAACCGGGACTTTACCCGGGTGGGGAACATCTCAATGGAAATCGGGCGATCCCATGAGGGTTTAATAATAATCAGGGTAAGTTCTGTCTGCTTTCTGTGACTCTGCTAACGGAGGATAATAGAATGGATTTTCTACCCGTATCATGCTTTACAACATACTTTACGGAATTGCATGCAAAAGCCAAACCTGGAAAGCTTCGTGTTTTTATGATATCCGAATCATACCTTCCTTAGCAAGTCTTATGCCATTCGTGCCCATCACTACCCTTTAGTTCACTTCACTAGCTCAGTTCCCCTATCGTTACGTTAGGTTTACTTTGCTTGCCTTCGTTTCCTGAGTAGGTCACTTCTCTTCGTTCGCTTCTTTCCCTATTTCCGGATCTCAAATGCCAATACCTTATGGACTCTTCGCTCTATCTGTCGGTACTCTAGCTGTCCGAAAGCCATTTCCAGTAATTTGTTCCCATCCCGGCCCTACAGACTTTTCTCAATTTAGACCTTTTACTCTTTGTACCTTTATCAGCAAGGTATTCACCGTTGCTGGGCAAACCCAAACCATTACGTCAGTCTCACTTTTTCTCTACTCTAGGTCAGTGCTTATTCGTCGTCCCGGGAAATACAGCCTATGAGGCAATTTGCATTCTTGCATTCAAGTAAAACAATCCATGTTTGCCAATGAGAGCTAATAAAGGTCAGAAACTTTCCATAAAGCATCTCAGAGAATTCACCTGCTTTTACTGCTCAAACAGCGCCCCAAATCCAGCAACTCATGATCCTCCATCATTATTCTACCTAATAAAAGCAATCAAGCATTACTGCAAACATCAGGTAAGGTACCTCACTAAAGAACATAAGCATTTCGTTATATCTTACCCTGATCTAAAGCCAAAGGTGCAGACCTAGTTCTCACCAAACCCCACATCTGGCCCAATCTTAATACATGCCTTCTTTCTTTATTCGATATAAAAAGTATATAAGGCAGGTCAAGGTAGAGTCAAAGCTCGGTTGAATGAAAGAATTGCATCACGTGATAGGTAGGTAAAAAGCATTTTGACTACGCGGAACGAAAATTCTCTCAACGGCTTACCCACCCATAAACTTATTTGCCTTTTCTAGGCTAGAACCCGTGATCTTTATCACACCACATGTACCTGGTTGCGTATGGGATTATTTATTCATTTATGTTTTTGCAAACAAATGGAATGAGATTAGAACTTCTGCAAATAAGATGGATTTTGCTATCTTGGTTTGGTTTGAAGGATTTAGGAATGTCACCTAGTGGAGGATCTATACTTGATGGATCACCTCCTTTTTAGTTAGTATGCACAGCGCCACCATGTTTTCACAAACGAGAATACGGTGGTTATTATGCTGACCTGGCCTAAGGATACTCGCTCCCTAAGGCTGCAACGTTTGCCTATTTATTGGATGGAAGTTTGGTTGGGAGTTTTCGCTATCTCACATGCACAAGGCCAGATATTGAATATGGTGTCGGCTTGGTGGTAAAAAGGAAATGAAAAGAAAGAAAACCGGGATTCGAGGTGTCAGCCTGGTTTACGGCTACTGTGCTTAGGTCACAGCAGGCACAACATGCTCCAGGTTCAAGTACACATGTGTGTGTAATTGGGGCAGTTTTTCTTTCGGTTTGGACTGGACCGGTGCTTCTTTCTATTCTATAAGTATGCCGTCCTGGGAGGCTCGCTCTTTATAGTACTCTGCTTGCGGAGGGGAAGATATGGCAGTGAGGGGATGTGAGTGTTGGAGAAAGAGAAAGGGGGGGTCGACGAGTTAACTAGTTATTAGAGAGCAGGGAAAGCAGTCAAAGGATAAAAAATAATAGAAAAAGAAGATCGAGACGGTAAAGAAAAGCAAGGGAAATTTCCGAAGCAAGAGGGACTCCTTTTTCATCATATTACCAAATAAATGCTGCTCGAAGTATGTATGCCAGGTCTTGCTCGGGCGAACTTCTTGAACTGAGGCGGCATATACTCTAAAGGACAAGGAAGCAGGTCATGCATGGTAGGCGGGATACAGCCTATCGGTCTCTTCATATGTTTAGTTTTTCCGAACCAGTTGCTTGACTTTAGCAGCGAGAGTGGTTGGTGTCTACTTCTGTCTTTGCTCTATGTAATGTATTATTTGTGTGAAAAAGCCGGTTTTGGGTGAGTTAAGTTTCCCAGATGAATTGGGTGCGTGCGTCAGATGCCGTACAAATGGTGCGTTGGATTGTTGATCAAAAGGGCTTTTTTGACGGTCAAGTTCTAATATTATTTTTTGTCCACATCACAGATAATGTGTTTTAAGAACAACAAAGCAAAGAAACTTTTTATTTAAGTAAGAATACTTGTGCAAATATGATAGCAATGGAGGGGTCGTGGTAAATTTTAGTTTCTTTTTTTTAATTGTAATCCTGGCACTGCCATTTGTAAGCATCAAGCAATGTGGTCTGGAGGTTGTGTTGGAATAATGGGAACTTTGTGATGATATATAATATAGGGGACACAAAGAGATCCAACTGATGTAATTTTTGACCTATTTCCCTTTTTTAAATCTAGAACTCCTGTTTAGAGCCTCTGTGATGGCACCTTAGAGGATTGTAGTTGTAGTGTCAGGGATGGTTTCTTTTGTGCAATTTTCTAGTTTGCTCTTGTTTAGTTGAGATAAGTTTGGAATAATAGAAAATAAGAAGTGCTGCAACTTTTTGTAATTCCTTTTGTTGTATGGACTCGTTTATTGGAATGGTGTGATTTGTGCAAACCATGTGATGTGTGCATCAAGGTCTGTGCTGTCGAAATTTAGGCTATTATTGCTGACAATAAAATTAATTTTCCTTAAACACAATAAAAACCCATATTCCAAGTATGCCAGGCTGGCAACCCAGAACGGAAAATAGATTAAGAGTGTTCAATAAGCAACTCGTCTCTTGATACCAAAAGTTTTGCTTTTCCAATTATGATTATGTCAT
>JARJHM010001224.1:0-50016 GCA_033356055.1 Carex pumila | reverse complement strand
CAATATTGATCCTTGCGTTAATTACCAGTTCATAATTACGGTGGTCAATACCAAGTTGTTGGTACACTTCCCTATTTACACTTCTAAAATCCAAACCTAAGTCGATATTGAACATTTTCGGCATTTGGTGGCTATAATAAGCGTCATTTGGTCCTTGTAATACTTCACCACCAAAATAACAAGCAATTCCAATCATAATTGGTTGAATAAACCTAATATCATAAAAAAATATTATAAAATAATGCACTAAATTAAATAATACTACAGAAAATAATTTTTTTGAAAAAAATAATGAAAAAAAACGTATCTTAGCGGCTGTTTTCGATGAAGAATTGAAACAGAATCGATCTAATCTGTATTTATTCTAAACCTAATGAGTGTGTATATCCACCATGCGAACGGGTCAGTTCGCAGATCCACCATGCGGACGGGTCACTCTGGCGGGTCATGGCACTAACGGGTCAGTCCGCGGATTCGTTACGTAAACGGATTGGCAATCCGTTCGCAGATCCACTACGCGAACGTGGTGGAATCTCAAATCTAATTTTTCGGATGTTGTTTAATTTATTCCAATTTTTTAGGGTGGTAAAAAAAAAAACGGCTCAAAATTTAAATTAATATGTAAAAATTTGTGACCGTTCAGATTCTCAAATCACGAATTTGAAGCAATTATACATTTTCTATTAATATTATCCCCAAATATTTCATAAAATATTTGGTCCGATTTTTAAAATAAACTGAAAAGTTCAGTTATCTTGGAAAAAATATGCAATCCTCTAAACAGTTACCAAGCATGCATGCTCGAAGTCCTTTTTTTTTTTTCATACCACCCTAAAAAATCAGAATTAAATAGATACTACTCGGAAAATCGGATTTCAGATTCCGCCACGTTCACATCATGGATCTGCGGACGGATTACCAACCCGTTCGCGTAATAGATCTGCGGACTGACCCGCTCGCGTCCTGACTCGCTCGAGTAACCCGTTCGCACAGTGGATATGCGGACTAACCCGTTCGCACAGTGGATATGAGGACCGATCCGTTCACACCATGGATCATGCGGACTCTCTTTCGTCATATTTGAAAATATGGTAGCAATGAAAACCAACGGGTCAGTCCGCATATCCATGGTGCGAACAAGTTAGTCCGCATATCCACTGTGCGAACGGATCAGTCTGCATATTCATTACGCGAATGGATTGGCAATCTGTCTACAGATCCATAGTGCGAACGTGGCGGAATCTGAAATCCGATTTTTCAGATGGTATTCATTTAATTTCAATTTTTGAGAGTAGTAGGAAAAAAAAAAGTCGAAGTCGAAGTATGGCTTAGCCTTTTTTTTTCATTTTGCATAATAATTACTTGCTACTGATTTCTTTGTCAATACTACATGATAATATATTTTATTATGAGTAAAGCAGGGTGTAACGTGATCATCAAGAGAGTTTGGTAAGCACAATTTTAAAAATATATCGGATCAACTTCAAATACTAAATTCAAATTATTAAAATTCATGTAATTTATGAGTAATGTATGTACATATTTTAAGTTGATTCCTTAAAAAAGTTATTTTACGGTCAATCTGCCTAAATTCCAAGGATCAAGATAACTACAAATGTCAATTTGTCTGACTGTTTGAAATTATTGTGGAGGTAAGCTCAAAGGTAATCCATTCATGACCACCGCAATATATAATTGAAGAAGTTGACTAGTCTAGATCCCCGCTTTGTTTATGATTTTCATTATTGTTAGTTGGAGACTTGGAGTTGATCCGTGAGGTAGGGGTGCAAACGGATTGCAAACGGATCGGATAGTTGTAAAGCCATGTTCGTATCTCTGTTTTTATTTTTTGAATATAAATACTGGTCGGATATTAAACGAGTACATATATGGATGTCTGTTTTTTATAATAGTGAATAATATAATATTAAATTATATACGATATATCTATAATACATATAATTAAAATTTAAAATCATAATTTATTACATCATACTCATAATAGTATAGTATAGTTCATATCTTATTTTCTTTTATCAAGTTATCTATTCGGTACTGTGTTTTAATATTGTTCATAAAAATATGTAAAGTCTCATATTTAAAAAAAAAATTATTTTTTTAGTTAGAATGTTATTCATGTAACTAATACTATGTGATATAATATGTAATATTTTTTTGAACATTATTTATTTAAATATATGAAGTCTCAGATCTAAAATCTTTTTTTTTATATATATATTTTAATTTTTAAGTTCAACTGTTACCATCTCCTTGAACAAACTTCACATCTCGTGAGATATCTCAAAATTTAAATTGATATTTAAAAATTTGTGACCGTTCAGATTCTCAAATCACGAATTTGAAGCAATTATACATTTTTCTATTAATATTATCCCCAAATATTTCATAAAATAATTGGTCCGATTTTTAAAATAAACTGAAAAGTTCATTTATCTTGGAAAAAATATGCAGTCCTCTAAACAGTTACCAAGCATGGATGCCGATTTTTTTATTTATATCCAAAAAATAAATCAAATTACAAAAATAACCACTTCGGCGTTGAATTTCGAAAAATACCCAATCCGGTTATCCAGTAACCGGATTTTTTTTTTCCGGTTACCCAATTCCCGGATTAGTGAAATGGGTTCAGTTATTGGTTAACCGGAAATGAGCAAAAAGTTTAGTATGATATATGTCCGGTTAATGGTGCACCAGTTTTGTGCTTTTTTTTATTTAAAAAAAAACAGAAATTTTTATTTTTTTATTTTTTGTATTAAAATATTAGAAATGTTGAATATGTTTCTTTGAAAATAGATGGAATACAATATAATTTGATTTATTAGAAAGACTGCAACAAATAACTCAGATCAATATTTTTCAGGTCGGATTTTTCGCAGCTGTAAGAAAAATTAATATATTTCTTTATGTGTTATTGAAAAAAAAAATGCTTAGATTCCGAGTTATTGATTCCGGTTCAAAAGTCACTTCTAGGTAATCTAGAAAATATTATAGTCTTTCTAGTACATTTAATTTATTAAAAGTTGTATCTATTTTGAGAATTATTTTTGAATAATAATCATTAAATAAATTAAAGTTTTAGTTTTTTTTTCAAAATAGATACAACTTTTAATAAATTAAATGTACTAGAAAGATCATAATATTTTCTAGATTACATAGAAGTGACTTTTGAACCGGGATCAATAACTCGGAATCTAAGCATTTTTATTTTTTTTCCAATAACACATAAAGAAATATATTAATTTTTCTTACAGCCGCGAAAAATCCAACCTGAAAAATATTGATCCGGGTTATTTGTTGTAGTCTTTCTAATAAATCAAATTATATTGTATTCCATCTATTTTCAAAGAAATATATTCAATATTTCTAACATTTTAATACAAAAAATAAAAAAATAATAATAATTTATGTTTAAAAAAAAAAAAACACAAAACCGGTGCACCATTAACCAGACATATACCATACCAAACTTTTTGCTCATTTCCGGTTAACCAATAACTGGACCCATTTCACTAATCCGGGAATTGGGTAACCGGACAAAAAATAAAAATACGGTTACTGGGTAACCGAATTTGGTAGTTTTCGAAATTCAACGCTGAAGTAGTTATTTTTTGTAATTTGATTTATTTTTTGGATATAAATAAAAAATTCGGCATGCATGCTCGAAGTATGGCCCAGCCTTTTTTTTCCATTTTGCAGAATAATTTCTTGCTACTGATTTCTTTCCGATTTTTTTATTTATATTCAAAAATTAAATTAAATTATAAAAAATAACCGAAGCACCATTGAAATTCGAAAATTATCCAATCCGGTTACCCAGTAACTGGATTTTTTTTTCCGATTACCCAATTCCCGGAATTGGAAAAAATGTCCGGTTATTGGATAACCGGAAATATGGTTTTGGTCCGGTTATTCAATAACCGTTTTTTTTTTTAAACTCATTTTTTTATAATCATATTTATATGTATATGTATATGTATATGTATATGTATATGTATATGTATATTTTTCTATAATTTTAAATTTCAGATTTGATTTACAAATTTTTTTGTGTAAATTTGATAAATCTAAATACGAATTTTATTTTATATGTGTATGTGTATGTGTATTTTTCTACAATTTTAAATTTCAGATTTGATTTACAAATTTTTTTTGTGTAAATTTGATAAATCTAAATACGAATTTTTTTTATATGTATATGTATATGTGTATGTGTATGTGTATGTGTATGTATGTGTGTGTGTGTGTGTGTATTTCTATAATTTTAAATTTCAGATTTGATTTACAATTTTTGTGTGTAAATTTGATAAATCTAAATACGAATTTTATTTTATATGTGTATGTGTATGTAATATGTATTATCAAGATAATAATAAGAAAGTCATTGTAGTGTAGTGGTTAGGGTATTTGGCTCCCAACCAAGAGACACGGGTTCAAGCCCTAGTGAGAGCAAAACTTATTTTTTTCTCGGTTCACTATCATGAAATGGACCAAGTCTATTTAGTATGAACCGGTGTATATGATCTCTCCATTTCCGACAGTAATGGACACATCCATTAGCGCAGGTTGAATAAAAAATAGATTATGTCCAATTTGGAAGTATGAAAATCATCCACACCAATCACTAACCATCCAATCCGAGAAAAAAAAAATTCAAGAAGTTTGGAGGAAAAAAAATTCAAGCCCCAATAAGAGCAAATCTTATTTTTTCTCAGTTTACTATCACGAAATGAACAAAGTCAATTTAGTAATTTAGTATGAACCGGTGTATATGATCTCTCCATTTCCGACAGTAATAGACACATCATTAGCGCAAGTTGAATAAAAAATAGATTATGTCCAATTTGGAAGTATGAAAATCATCCACACCAATCACTAACCATCCAATCCGAGAAAAAAAAAAATTCAAGCCCCAGTGAGAGCAAACCTTATTTTTTCTCGGTTTACTATCACGAAATGGACCAAGTCAATTTAGTATGAACCGGTGTATATGATCTCTCCATTTCCGACAGTAATGGACACATCCATTAGCGCAGGTTGAATAAAAAATAGATTATGTCCAATTTGGAAGTATGAAAATCATCCACACCAATCACTAACCATCCAATCCGAGAAAAAAAAAATTCAAGAAGTTTGGAGGAAAAAAAATTCAAGCCCCAATAAGAGCAAACCTTATTTTTTCTCAGTTTACTATCACGAAATGAACAAAGTCAATTTAGTAATTTAGTATGAACCGGTGTATATGATCTCTCCATTTCCGACAGTAATAGACACATCCATTAGCGCAGGTTGAATAAAAAATAGATTCTGTCCAATTTGGAAGTATGAAAATCATCCACACCAATCACTAACCATCCAATCCGAGAAAAAAAAAATTCAAGAAGTTTGGAGGAAAAATGGTTGATTTGACAGTTGTAATTCGTTTGGACCAAAAAATTGTCCTACCTAGTTGTATAAGATCCGGAAAATTTCATTGTTGCTTTCTAAAAAAGGTTTACTGTTTTGCATCCCAACTTTTGTAATGCATCTCTAAACCATACATTTAAAAAAATCTCCAAAAACAATGAATATAATTAAATACGTTTTTATAAAATAAAATTTGTATTTATATTTATCAAATTTACACAAAAAAAATTTGTAGATCAAATCTAAAATTTAAAATTATAGAAAAATATACGTACACATATACATATACATATAAAATAAAATTCGTATTTAGATTTATCAAATTTAAACAAAAAAATTATAAATCAAATATGAAATTTAAAATTATAGAAAAATATACATATACATATACATATAAATATGGTTATAAAAAATGAGTTTAAAAAAAAATAGTTATTGGATAACCGGACCAAAACCATATTTCCAATTATTGGATAACCGGACATTTTTTCCAATTCCGGGAATTGGGTAACCAGAAAAAAAAAATCCCGTTACTGGGTAACCGGATTGGGTAATTTTCGAATTTCAACGGTGCTTCGGTTATTTTTTGTAATTTGATTTAATTTTTGAATATAAATAAAAAAATCGGGATTTCTTTGTCAATACCACATGATAATATATTTTATTAAAATTATTATATTAAATTGAGTAGCAGTGTAGCAGACGTTTACAGTCCACCCAATCTCAACATTTTAAATTGAGTAGCACTGTAGCAGACGTTTACAGTCCACCCAATACCACATGATAATATATTTTTTTATTATTATTATTATTATTATTATTATTATAAATAATGATAATTTTTCATTCTTACATTTATTATTATTATAAACTGATTTTACTATCTGATATTCAACCGTTTTATTTTGATATTTATTAGGTTATATATAAAATGTTTCGGTCATTTTTATTAATATTCCAAAATAAAAAGTTAATTTTAAAAATAACTCCGCATCCTATTTTTTTTCAAAAATAACCTAACCGCCTGGCCCACGGGCGGTTTCCTCAGAGACCAAACCGCCCCTCCCACGGGCGGTTTCCTTTTTTTTTTTTTTTTTTTTTTAGAGATTTGAGTATTTTGATTTAAATAATTTTGTGAAGAAAAAGTTTTCTTGTTTAGAGTGTATGCCAAAAAATAAGACGTGATATCCATACTAAATTGTCGATCCGTTCAACATGATATCCATACTAAAATATGGTTAGAGATGAAATTTTATAATTTTTGAAAAATTTTTACTATTTTTTAAGATGGGTAGAAAATCATTGTTTTTTGAACGGTTCAAAAACAGTGATTTTGTAGCTATCTTAAAAAATAGCAAAAAAATAGCAAAAAATATAAAATTTCATCTCCATGCATATTTTAGTATAAATATTTTGTTGAACGGTTCGGATCGAAAATTTGGACTTTAAAAATGAAAATATAAAATATGAGGTATGATGAGGTATGAAAAAAAATGAGGCATTGGAACTCTTTTCTATACATATACAATTTGGACCGTATGTATTTCGGCCCATATGCTACCGAAAGCACATTAACATATCTCTATATAATATATGTATATGTATATATTTATATATACATATATACATATATTATAAAAAAAATGAGTTTATAACAAAAAAATTGTATATATGTATATGTGTATGTGTATATGTATATGTATATGTATATGTATATGTATATGTATATGTATATGTATATGTATATGTATATGTATATGTATATGTATATGTATATGTATATGTGTATATGTGTATATGTGTATATGTGTATATGTGTATATGTGTATATGTGTATATGTATGTATATGTGTATATGTGTGTATGTATATGTGTATATGTATATATGTATATATATAGAGGAGGGTTCCAATGCCTCATTTTTTTCATACCTCATCATACCTCATATTTTATATTTTCATTTTTCAAGTCCAAATTGTCGATCCGAACCATTCAACAAAATATTTATACTAAAATATGCATGGAGATGAAATTTTACATTTTTTTGAATTCTTTTGCTATTTTTTAAGATAGGTACAAAATCACTGTTTTTGAACCGTTCAAAAAACAATGATTTTCTACCCATCTTAAAAAATAGTAAAAAAATTTCAAAAATTATAAAATTTCACCCTAACCATATTTTAGTATGAATATCATGTTGAACAGTTCGGATCGACAATTTAGTATGGATATCATGTCTTATTTTTTGGCATACACTCTAAACAAGAAAACTTTTTCTTCACAAAATTATTTAAATCAAAATACTCAAATCTCTAAAAAAAAAAAAAGGAAACCGCCCGTGGGCCAGGCGGTTAGGTTATTTTTGAAAAAAAATAGGATGCGGGGTTATTTTTAAAATTAACTTTTTATTTTGGGATATTAATAAAAATGACAGAAAATGTTTACACCTAATAATTAATAGTTTCATTATTTCAAAATTGCGATTTGATAAGTCTCATTAATTATACTATAATGATATATAGTGTCCTCGGTAAATAATCAAGATCATCGACGATTAATACAATATTATTTTACATAATAATTTCATAAGACTTTTTAAATTATGCTGTATTTATTGGTTCAAGACCTTCATTTTTCACAGAAATCTTGCATTTTGATAAAATAGATTTATATATTAGATAAATTTTATGTATTAAAATATTCATGATATTATGTCGTTATTTGTTTGTATAAAATTTAAAAAATATCAAAATTAAAATTAATTAATATTTGATAAGTGAACTTTTTAATAATAATAAGCATAAGACTATCTACAAATTAATTTCATGATTATCAGTGAAAGACTGCCATAATTTATAATAGGAAGCAGCTAATAGTTTCCGGTCCTCAGTCCCCCGAAAATCTCCGGACTTTTTACACTAATCCTATAAACAAGTTTATTAGATCCTGTAATACTATAAAAACAATCCTATAAACAAGTTCAATGGATGTTCTGCAGATGAAACCGCATGGTCCCGGATGAAAATGCGTGAAAGCTGTTAAAAACACGTGACACCTGTTGGGGACCACCTTCTGTGAGCATACACATAGTATTCTGTGAACATACACATATTATAATGTGAATATACACATATTATCATGTAAACATACATATATTATCCTATGAACATACATATTGTACTTTAAATTATGACAGTTAAAAGCGCGTCGGAACTAAGCTAAAAAGGGAAGGCTTTTATACGTGGAGATTTTCGGAGGACTGTAGTCCGGAGAAAGTTACTTTTTTTTTTTCTTTATAATAATAGTTAATAATAATAAAATATTTTTTTTGTTTTCTCAACTATGAAAACCACCATTTGGCGGCTATAGGAGATAAATGGCCAATGCAAGTCAATCAAGCAGGCTTATTTTCAAATCAATCAAATCATGGAACATCTCTATTGATCAACTCTATGGAGTATATAGAAGATAAAAAGGCAGTCAGCCTTTTTGTACAGAAAAAGAATTGCGTGAGCCGCCTTCTCAGGATTTTCTCGAGATACTGTAATCTGCAATATTTGTATTTATTTGGTGAATAGTGAATTGGCCGATACGACGGTTGTATAATTCTGTTTGTGTCCGTGCAACTTGCCGGATGGAATCCTCACTACTGTTGAGATTTTAAAAAAAATTATCTAAACCGTAAGATTCAAATCACGGTCAAGAATCTCGAATTCACATCGTCTGATATGGCTTAAATTTGGAATTTGCCTATGAAAATTTCAGATCGTCCGAATTTTTAAAACATGAATCTTAATCTACTCCGTAAATTGTAAACTGATTCGAATTAAATTAAAAAAAATCTATTTTTTAAACAAATTCAAGATTTAAATTAGAGTGAGTCTATGGTACTATGCATATTACGATTTGGCCCGTAATACGGCTCAATATTTGATTTTTCAAAATCCTAACGGTCGATCCGAACCGTTTATCTTGTTCTCCATATTAATATGTGTTTGGAGACCAAATTTTACATTTTTTGAATTTTTTTTACTATTTTTTTAGATTTATTGAAAATCACTGTTTTTGGATGGTCCAGAATTTTCAGATCAAGTGATTTTCTAAATATCTAAAAAAATAGTAAAAAAATTTAAAAAAATTTAAAATTTAGTCTCCAAACACACATTAATATGGAGAACAAGATAAATGGTTCAGAATTTTGAAAACTCAAATATTAAGCTGTAACATGAACCAACCCGTAATATGCATAGTACCATAGACTAACTCTTTAAATTATGTGAGAAGATACGCACTCCCTTCAGATTATTCATGCCTTCATGGCATGATGAAAGCGAATCTCAGTGATATTGTCTTGTTCACGCCCAATACTACGCCGATACAAAGCCCAAAATTGTGGGAGATTAACATTGTGCTAAGAATTGTTGGGCTTTTTACAACTTAGGTCCTTATTATGTTGAGTCATTTATGGAGGCTTACTAGATTAATCTAACACAGCCTAATTTTATCTTCTTTTCAGTCCAAAGTCGAATCAACCAACACAGAAAGTACAAGAAAAAAAAAAATCTAAATCTTGCTTTATTCTTTGCAAGTTTGCTTGATTCAGGTTTTATTAGGATTTTTTTTTCCTGGCCCGAACTAGGTTTCTTCTATTCATAATTATAAGTCCAACGATTTTTTAATCAACTGTGATACCGCCTCATTCTCGGTTTCTCTCCTCTCTTTCACTGGCTCACATTATGCGATTCTGACAAATGGAGGGTCTTTTGGGGCATAACGGTTCTGAAAACTGAAAAGGTCCTACATCTACTGTCACGATTAGAGTTGGAATTGGGGGAGAAAGGCGCTGAATTGTCATTGAGCCCAGTAACCGTTGAGAAGAAAGGAGGTCGGGGCAGCCCGACATTTGAAAGAGACGCTCTGCAGGTGGGGTCTGGTCAAGAGATAGAGACCGTCTTTTAAATAAAGCAATAATTGAGATGTGGGGTCAAGTGATAATTACTGGAGAATAAAGGAAAGTGAATACTGGAGGTGATCGTTTTTAGAGTTTGTTATCCGTTTGTTAGAAGTTGGTTAGCAGCTACTGTGGACAGTGTTGACGTGGCAGCTAGCGAATCAACTGAGAAATCTATTTTACAATTTACCAAATTACTTTGTTATTTTCCATCGCCTATATAAAAGCTGAGTTTGTAACCAGTTGAAACATAATAACATGTCTGCTAGATTTTATTATACATTGTAGTAACTCGCCACAATTTTCTAATTTAAAGGGGATATGATTTTAAGGTCATCCCGCAGGTATGTAAATCAACAAAAAAACAATAAATATTTGCATTTTAGTAACTCGTCCCTCTTTTCTAATTTAAGGTTGACAATGATTGATGGTCATCCGGCAGGATTACTATATAAATAATAAAAAATGGTATATGTTCGTTTTTTAATTTGCTGGTATTTGCTTTTTGTTTATGTAATTTTTTATTTACTTTACTTGTGTTTTGCTTAATATTGGGTTATGAAAGAATTAAGCATAGATCTCTTCATCTCACAGTAAATCTTATTGTGCAGTGAATTAAAGAAGAGTAAAGCTAGGGTGTGACGTGTTCATCAAAAGAGTTTGGTGAGCACAATTTCAAAACTATATCGGATCGACTTTAAATACTAAATTCAAACCGTTGAAATCTATATACTTAATGAGTGATGCATGTATATGCAAAAATTTTGAAAGTTTCGAGTTTATTTGCTACAAGGTCAAGCAGTCAAAGAAATAAATTTTACATAAGTGAATTTATAAGTTGTTTTATATATTCAATTTTTATCATTTATTTGACCGCCTGACTTTGTAGCAAATAAACTCAAAACTTTTAAAATTTTGTACATACATGCATCACTCATAAAGTATATGGATTTCAATGATTTGAATTTAGCATTTGAAGTCGATCCAATATACTTTTAGAGTGGTGCTCACCAAACCCTCTTGGTAAGCACGTCACACCCTAGCTTTACTCATTTTAACAAATTAACTTAGGTTGGATGTAACTAACTGTTTCTATTTACCTAGTCATATTGATAACACAATTAATGTAGCAATTCTATCTATTATGATAATTATAACTATTTTGATTATATAAAGAGTAAATTGCAGTAATGGTAAGTATCACTCGTTTACCATTTTGGTCCTTAAAGTTTCAAAAGTATACCACTTTGGTCCTTAATTAAAGACCCACTTGTTTACAATTTTGATTTTTCTATTATAAAAGTATCATTTTAATTCTGAAAGTATCACTTATTTTATCATTTTATTCCTTAAAAATTTTCATTTGTAACAAATTAGTACAATAATTATAGTATACTGAAAGTTTCATTTGTTTATCATTTTAGTTCTGAAAGTATCGCTTGTCTCTCATTTTTTCTATATATTGTTAGAAAAAGAAAACGAGAGAAACCCATTTTATAGCATATTAAAAAGTTTAATTTCATATCTCTCAAAGAATAAGTCAGTTTAATTTTTAATACAAAGTTTATAGTATATAAAAAAAAAGGAGAAAAACTAATATTAACTTTTAATGGAAAACCAAATGTTTTGATGAAAATATTGACAATAAAAAATTGTAATAGGTACAATAACAATTAGCTCATTTTTCTTAAGTTATTTTTCTCAATTTGACAGCTGTCTCCACGTCAACAAAAAGTAGTAACTCATAACCTGCCATGATGAGGTAACCAAGAGCAGTATTTTTATTTATAAACATAATATGGATTCTAAACGGATTACACGAGGAGTGGAATTTTTTTTTTCGATTCTTTCTACCGAATCAAAATGTCCATAGAATCCATCTATTTATCCTACATTATTGTTATATTATTTTTATAAATAAAAAAATTCAAAACCAAGGTTCCAAGTTTTGTACCCCATTTCTACGTATAATTGAGAGGTCAATAGCTAATTGTGAAACAGGTCGCTCAACAACTACCCATTCTGATTTTTTTTTTCTTTGCTAAAATAAAAAGAGAGGAACTGATTATAGTTGATTGGTGGATACAACTGCTGGTTCTATCCTTTTCTTTGAGTCAAAGCTCACCTGATAGTTGCTAGCTTGCCATGAGAAAATTTCAACAAATTCCAAGTTTTTAATAGCAAAAAAAAAAAAAAACATCCACTGCTCTTTCTTCAATTTAGCATGGCAATGGTGGCTGAAGCTT
The DNA here is from genome assembly GCA_033356055.1 of Carex pumila. NCBI lineage: Eukaryota > Viridiplantae > Streptophyta > Magnoliopsida > Poales > Cyperaceae > Carex > Carex pumila. Next base: position 37,395 of record JARJHM010001224.1, on the reverse strand, counting down.
CTGCAGGTGCCATAATCGGCAAACTCGTCGATACGGTGCTGACTTACACGAACGGCTCCTGGTGGCTGGGTGCAAAGGCTATGAAAACAGAGGCACAAAAGCTGCAAGCAGCACTTCCACAGATCAAGGCAGTTCTTCGAGCAGCAGAGAGAGGTAAAATCAACCCAAGGGACCGAGATCTGGAGGCATGGATGTGGCAGTTCAGAGATGCCGTGGAGGAGGCCGATGATGCACTTGACGAGATTGAATACTACCAGCTGGAAGAAAAAATCAGAGCCAAGGATAACAAGGTCAGTGGTGCTGTTTCTGGATGTAAAAGAAAGCTGGTTGATTTCTTTAGGAATGCATTTATTAATGATGGAATTCTGAAAAAATTGACGGAGGCTGTGAGGGTATTGGAGACTGTTGCTACAGGTGTCGGACCGTTTCTTGAGCTGGTGAGAGGTCTCAATCAGGAAGTAGTTGGGTACAATTTCCGTAAGACTGGTCCGCTATTGAACGACATGGTAATCGGCCGGGAGAACAAGAAAGAGATGGTTCTAGAATGGTTGACAGTTGCACATGATGGTGACGATCAAGCACTGCTCTCGGCATTTTTGATATATGGTGCTGGTGGAATGGGAAAAACTGCTCTTGCTCAATTAGTTTGTAGTGATCAAAAGGTGAAAGAGAACTTTGAGCAAATTGTATGGGTGTGCTTGTCAGATAATGATACTGGAATTGATGCAGCGACGGTTATAAAAATAATCATAGAAGATTTTAGTAAGAAGAAATGTGAATTCAGTAACTTAGGTACTCTCCAAACAACTCTACAAGAGATCGTGGCCTCGAAGAAATTTCTACTAGTATTGGATGATATTTGGAGGGATGAGACCAGTTCAGAATGGGAGAAAATTCTGGCTCCACTGAAATACAGTCAGAAGGGAAGCAAAATATTGTTGACCACCCGAATGGAGTTGGTGACTAATATGATTGCAGGGTTGATAGAAGGGAAAAAGAAAAAATTGAGATTAGAAGGTTTAGAAGAGAAAATCTTCGTTGAACTGTTGTTTAGGTATGCATTTTCTGGTACAAACCCCGATGAATACCAGCATCTCCATGAAATTGGCAATCAAATAGCAAAAAAACTTTGGGCATGCCCGCTAGCTGCAAAAGTCATTGGTGGTGTTCTGAACAATAACATAAATTTTGACTATTGGAAGAAAATTCTGGAAGAAAATATTTCAGATGCACAAACAAACATGGATGGTATCACGAAAATATTACAATTGAGCTATTATCATCTCCCCCCACATCTCCAGTCATGTTTTAGGTATTGTGGCATATTTCCACAAGATATGGAGCTCGAAGAGGGATATTTGGTTAACAAGTGGATGGGTTCAGGATTAATCCCTCGGCATGAGCATGGAAAGAGGCCGGAGGATGTTGCGCACGATTATTTGGAACAGCTAACAGCAAAATCATTTTTCAGCAAGGTAAGTTTACCTCTGGGAGTCCGTGGCTATCACGCGTACAGGATCCATGATCTTTTACATGATTTGGCACAATCTATTTCTGGAGGTGAATGCTTGAGAATTACAGATGATGCTACATACATCCCTCCCACAACACGTCATTTGTCTATTAAAGTAGAAAATGTTGGCATCTTTAGAAAAATCCACAATCTTAACAGGTTACGCACTTTTGAGATTACTTGTATTGAGCAAGATTTGGATGATGACCTTGGTTTAAATGAAATTTTAACAGGGATGACAAGTTTACGCTTACTAAGTGTAAACACAAAAGCAATAAAAAACCTACCCAGCAGAATTGGAAATCTAATACACCTCAGATATCTATCATTTCAAGGCTTGCGCCAAGGCTCGAAAAGTAATTTTTGCAATCTCCCCAAGTCAATTAACAAACTTTATCACCTAATTTTATTCAAATTAAGTGATAGTATTGAGATTAAGGGTAGTAAATTAGAGGGTATGTGTAACCTGATTAATTTGCGGTATTTGTACTTGCATTGTTGTGGCAAAACATCGATTCCCCAGGTGGGAAATCTACATTCTCTTCAGGAATTGAATCACTATTATGTCAACAAAAAAGAGGGTTACAATATAGCCGAACTCAAGCACCTTACACAACTTCATAAACTATATATACATAATCTTCAGTACATAAGCAATCCTAACGATGCTTCAGAAGCTAACCTAAATCAGAAAAGACATCTCAAGTCACTTGGCTTATGTTGGGCCAATGGCGAGAGAGATAAAGATGAACAAGTAGCTGAAAACCTAAAACCACCAGTCAATTTAGACGAATTGGACATCTACTGTTATTCTGGTATTAGATCTCCAAATTGGTTAATTGATCCATCTTTTTGTAATTTAACATCCATTACCCTAAGATACTGTTATAGATTGGAACACCTTCCACCTCTTGGCCAAATAAAGTCGCTCAAGTATCTCTCTTTGGATGGTTTGAAAGCAGTAAAACAAATTAGCAATTCGTTATACAGCAGCAATAGCACTTCCACTGTCTTCCCATCACTGAGAAACCTAGGCATTCGGGACATGCCAGAATGTGAGGAATGGACTGGAGTTGACGGCAAGCTGTTATTCCCTAACCTTGAAATGCTGCTTATTGCCAACTGTCCTAAATTACGAGCAATGCCCAACTTACCTCCTAATTTAAAGAGATTCAAAGTTTCTGGTGTAGCACTACACACCCTTCCTGGATTCTATCCACTTCCTAGTGTTAACAATAAAGGTGCATTTCCTATACCTTTTGCTCTTGAAGGTTTAACAATAAGAAATTGTAGAAGGTTGTTTTATATTCCTATTGAACTCTTGGAGGAATCCAACTTTCTTTCAAGTCTACATGTATCTGATTGCCCGAATCTCATAGCAAAAGCATCATCACTAGGATTGCCAAAAAGGCTAAAGCACCTTTGCTTTGGAAATATTGGTCATCTTGAGCCTCTATTTATGAAATCACTTCAAGATCTTACCTCACTGGTGGAATTGACAATGAATGGTTGTGCAAGCATACGGTTGCTTCCCCCCGATAAGGTGTTCTCAAAGCTGACAAAATTGAGGGAATTACGTTTATTACATTGCAAAGGGCTAGCATCTCTTGGTGGAATAGAAGAGCTGGCATCCCTCAGAAAGTTAAGTATCCGGAAATGTGATAAGCTCATTGAAGTTTCATTCCTTCAGCAGCCCCTGATTACTGAGATTAATAATCAAGCGAATCTAGCAACCCATCATTTAAAGCTTGAAAACCTTCACGTACTCCAAATGGACCACAGTTCACTCCTGTTGTTGGATCCATTGAGAAATCTCAGACTCGTTCGAAATTTGAGAATTTACAACGGTTTCCAGATCACATCTTTACCGGAGCAATGGCTGTTACAGAATCGGTTCTCCCTCCAGCATCTCACGCTCCATGGAGTTTCCTCTTTACAATCCTTGCCCCAAAGCATAGGAAGTATGTACTGCCTACAGGATCTGAGTATCTCCGGTGCCATACTAATAAATTCCCTGCCAAACCTTCCTGCTTCATTGAAATCTTTGACTATCACGGGATGTCAATATGAGTTGAAGAACATGTGTCAAAGGGACAATGGTTTTTATAGGCCTAAGATCTCCCAAATACCAGAGGTGATCATTGAATCAGTTGATGAAAAAGAAAATCAGTAACTTTGATGTACACTCTACAGCTAGTTGATTCCACTGTGAGTACCATCTGTCTTTTCTATTTCCTTCTTATTTTGATTATCTTCCTCTTAGATGCTTCCTTTTTTGTAAAGAGGTTTCTTGGGATGCAATTCTTACTCAGAACCTACAAAACATTTTGGATTGACTTTATTGTTATGAAGAGCGTATACTTGTCTTATTTTTTCAAGGAACAAAGAATCAATCATTCAAATTTAGGGAGAATTTCATGTATACCCCTCAAATACATCAAAATTACTTATTTTGCCCTCTAAAATTCATAATATCGTATTTACCCTTCTTAATTTCAAGAACTCACAAATTTATCCAATTTATTGATTTTTTTTTTCTATTAAAAGTAATTGTAAATTTATAAAGTATCCTTTTTACCCTTTATTAAAAAATATATATGTATAGGCAGTGTAAGAAAAATGTTTTGCTTTCTAACTGACAATTTTCGGAGGACAAAATGGTTCATTTATCACATACACAATGGTAATTAGACATGCTTGTGTGTGTGTCATAAGTAAGAAAATGAACCATTTGCTCTTAAATTAGATGACTAAATATTTCTCTTAAACATGTTACATATTTCTATTTTGATAAATGGTAAAATGAGTACTTTATAAATTTAAATGAGTTTTAATATAAAAGTAAATAAATTAGTTAAATTTGTGAGATTTGTGAGATTTTGAAATTTAGAAGGGTAAATATGATATTATGAATTTTAGAGGGATAAATATGTAATTTTGAGGTTTTTAAGAGACGTACATGAAATTTCCCCTAAAATTTATTACTTGACCATTTCAGGACTTGGAGATTCTTTTTTTCTAGTTTTTTTAATTCAATGCAACTAGATTGTTGATAAATTTCAGTTGTGTAAATGCTGGTAATCAACCAAATTACTTGACCCAAAATACAAATGCTGTTTTAAGTCTTTATACATTGTTGCTGCAAGGTGGTTGTTGCTACTAACAAGTGGATGTTAAATAGGAAGGGATGTGAAATGTGATGTGACACCAGATTGTGTTCTATGCGGAGGGGGCAGATGGAAACAAGCTTCCACATGATATGGACTTGCAATTTCTCCAAACAATTCTGGAGGGGCCTGTTATCAGCTGTAGGTATGGTACTGCCAGCATCACACCTTACCCACTGGTACGATATCTGGTAGGACCACGGCAAAAAGCGACAGCGCACTGGGAGGCTTCAATAGGATACAACATGCCGCAGGAGCATGGGCATTATGGCCTGAGAGAAACAAGAGGAATTTTTATCAGAGAACGCGACCGGTACAGTGCATTATCAATGATACACAATATAGAATAAGGCAGTGGAGTCAACACTGTTGAGAGGAAAATGCATACTGAGGACTCGCCTGGAGTCATCAGGTGACCATGCGATGAATTACAGTGCTTTGATTTGTTCACTATTCTCAATTTGAGATATAATATAATTAGGATCAGAATGTGATAGTTTGCTAATGTACAGAGAGTAGGATGTAGAAACCTTTTTTTATCTCTGATGCAAATGTCGGAAAGCTATTTGCCAACTAACCTTCAAAAAGAACGAAGGTTTTTACACATTGTTGTTGCTTATGTATATCCTTTAGAAAAAGTCAAGTCTTCTTAATTCACAAGACGAGAAGCTCTTACATTTCCAACAATTTCTAATGTTGAAACAAGTGCAAATGGAGTCATCAAACAAATCAAATAACATGGATACAATATACTTATTCATGACATCAAATATTAATAGAAATGATACAGGCGAATTTATGTCTAAATCTCAGCTTAAATTTGTACATTAACGAATATAATAAGCTGGTGTGTATATATGGCACCAGTGTACCATATATGTCGTAATTAATGAGAAAATTGGTAATAGTATCCAATGAAATTTAAAGCTGTAGCTCTTTTGATGAGATTATATGGTCCTATATTAATTTGCCCGTATATCATTTTTTATTCGACCTGTACCATAAGTTTAGTTTAGGATTCTAGTTATACATACATTACATATCCAGTCTAGTTTCATAATCATAATTCTTGTGCCAAAGCTTGCAGCCAGTGCTACTGATCAACCAAGACTTAAATCTGTTAGGACTAACTAGAATAGTTAAGTACTTTATATTTTTCTAAATAAGATAGGAGTCTAAGCCTCTTATTTTATATTTTATTGATAAATTAAAAGTAAGTAACAATCAAAAAGCATAAAATTGTTCAATGAGTATTGAGCAGAAAAAAAATTGAAGTAATTACATCTCTTGTAATACTTGGTTAATCAATTCAAAAATGAAATAAAAATTGTCTCTAAAGATTCGCTGGCATCTCTCTCCGTGATATCATAGCAATTATAAAGAATCTTCGCAAACTACATAGGATATTTATTTTGGAGAATTGAACACTGTGATTTGGTAATTATCATTATCACCACATCTATTTGAAAATAATAGTGAAATTACAATTTGCAACTTGCAAGAAATGATACAAAAATAGAGAAAAGGATATTCATTAAATAAATGTGTCACTGTCACTGTCACTGTCTCAACACTATATTTGCAGAGATAGCAAATACTTGGAAGGAACCATCCATGATAGTTACGTATCTTAATCTATGGGTACCATGTTTTAGCAAAAAAAATGTTGTATCTTTTAGTTGCCATAAAACAAAGAACTGGGAAAATTAAAGTAATTTAGTTATATTCTTAAAAATCAACCATCAATTAAAATAATAAACCAAGTAATTAATGGTGAGAAGAGGGAAAATGATGGTTTAGGCACAAAGTTGATCTTTGATGGATTTTTTTTTATTGAAGGTCAGATACATTTCATATTATTTTAGGTGTTATTTTTGAAAATTAAACTTATTTCTTTGAAGAGAAACAAGAGCTCGTACCACTATACTAAATCAGTTCTTATTTTTTTATTAATTAAGTTCATCTTACAACTTGTTTGGATTGAGAGTAGAGGAAAGGGAGGTGAAGAATACAAGAAAATGAAATGGAATAGAAAGGAACATTAACATATTTAATTTATTCGTGTTTGAATGATTAATGAGGAAAAATAAATTTAACTCTTTTTTTCATCTTATTTCTTGTTTGATTGATTAAAATTTGGAAGTTAATGAGAAATTTAGTGGTTGTTGTAGGTTTGTAACAAAAAACAATTGGATGAAAATTATATATGTTAAATATATGTTTGTGAATTTGTATTATTTTTCTAAAAATATTTACAACAAAATTTATTTTCATCCGTTACACCTCAAATTGGGAGAGAAATCCATTCTATTAATTATAATCATGCAACATTAAACCTTTTACCTCCGACATAATTATGTTAACCAAACACAATTTGAGTTTAAAAAATACATATTTTATTTCCATTCGTTCCCTTCCTCTACTCTCCATCCAAACAAGGTGTTAAGTGTTTTATTCTTAAGCTGTCAAACAAGAATAACTTGGTGTTTTAAGATGAAATAAGAGTTAAGATGAAGTTAAATCATATTTTACATTTTCAGATAGATTAACTTATGAGCATGTGAAATAGACGGTTAGAGGAAAAAAAAATCCAATTTCTCTCTCCTCCTTTATTGATTTTTAAGTCAAACTTAAGCAATAAATTCCAATCAAACTAAAATATTTTAAGTTAATTTAACTTGAAGTAAGCTACTTAATCCTCTTACAACTAAACACAATCGAAGGAATTGTCATGATAAGAATTAGTCTTTGATCTAATGGCAAAGACAATCTCCATATGAGAGATCATGGGTTCGAAACCCGGATAAGGGAAATCATTTGTTGTAATAACAAGGATATTAGAAAGTTGGGTGGCTTGACCTCCAACTTTTACTAAAAAAAAGACTTCTGTTGTGACAATGGAGCATCCCTGTTAAAGTCAATTATGCCTGGTTATAATGCAGCTTTCTATTTTTTTATTATGACCACAAATGCATGTCCTGGACACGATGACAAATGAAAAGTTCAGTTTTGGTTCGACGAGTTCAAAAATTCGTGATTCGGAAATAATTTGGGTATAATTCGGGTATAGTTCGGGAATTATTCGGTACAATAACGAAGCCAAAAAAAACTCCAGCAAAAAAAAAATAATATATGACTCGTGTTTTTTTCGCGTTTTCTCGCGAAAAATATGTGACTCGCGTTTTATTCATGAATAAAACGTATTATATGTTTTTTTTTTGCGTTTTATTCAGAGTTCGGTTCGAAAACGTCAAACAAATGTTTAATACGCAAATAAAACACGAACGGTCCTAGACATGTTGACCTTTATGGGCTTCACTACAATGGCCGCATGAGATCCGGAAACAAAACCCAGTCTCATGAATTCTAACAAATTAACCAAGCTTATCTAGAATTTTTTATTTATAGAAATTTAAATTAATATAGAAATATAAATGAATTATTTGAATTTTTATCTTAGAAGAAATCAAATCATTAATTGTGATTCAGCTTCTTTAGAAATAAAATTACTATCATTCATCTATTTTATATATTTTAAATTAATTTCTATAAATAAAAATTCTGAAGCATATCATTGAGTTAATTAAAAGTTGAGGACGGAAGAAATAGAGGACACATCTTCATCATGGTTATAGTGGACCTTGTGGTGCATTTATTTTTATGGTATTGTTGTGCATTTGTTGGAGTATACTAATTACTAATTAGTATTAACTAATAATTATAATTTCTAATTTTCTAATTTTGGAAATGTTATGAATTTACATTTTGCAGATAATACTCTTCTTTTCCTTAAAGCTGATAAAGTAGTTTTAACACACATTAGATAGCTATTGGTAGCTTTTGAGAATGTTTCTAGTTTGAAAATTAATTATGATAAAAGCGAGATGTATCTTCTTAACTTATCAGATACTGAAACTGATGAACTCGCTTCAATTTTGAGGTGTAAGATTTCCATTTTACCTCTTACTTACTTAGGTGTTCCTATTAATAACATATCTCTAAATGATATCGATTGGCAAGTGCTGATTGATAAGATTGAAAAAAGATTGCAAGGATGGAAAGGCTCTTTACTATCTTTAGGAGGTAGAGTAACCCTTTTAAATTCTGTCATTTCTGCTATTCCCTTATATTGGTTATCCATCTATAGATTACCTGCTAAAATTAGACATAAAATAGATAAAATTAGACGTAAATTCTTATGACATGGAGGTAACTCTTCTAGAAGAAAATACTCTTTAGTCTCATGAAGAATTATGTGCAAAAGTAAAGATCAGGGAGGCTTGGGGGTTTTAGACCTTAAGCTTATGAATAAGGTCCTTCTGGCTAAATGGTGGTATCAGTTTCTGGTAGATGGAAAAATATTTTGCTTAGTAAATATGGAATTAGAACTACTTCTTCTCTTGTTCACCATTTTGGAGATCAATCCTAAAATATCATGTGGTTATCAATTTAGAACTAAATAAAGAAATAGGTAATGGTAAAATAACTTATTTTTGGTTAGATAGATGGTGTAGCGAACATACCTTAAAGAATCAATTTCTCTATCTTTATTCTATTGTTACTGATAGATTTATTTTTGTCGCTGAGGCATTTCTACTTCTCATTTACGTTTGTATTTTCAAAGGCAAATAACTGGTATTTATCGAGATGAATTGATTACATTGCACCACAAGTTTTAACATTTTACTCTGTGTTCCCATTTGGAAGATAGATTGATATGGCGATGGTCATAAGATGATCATTTCACTGTTCATTCTTTTTATAAATGGTTAGAATATGGTGGTATTCCAAATTCTAATTATGATACCATTTGGAAATCTCACATCCCTTTAAAAATCAAAATCTTTCTTTGGCTCGTCCGTCGTGATAAAATTCTCACTAAGGTTAACTTGGTAAAAAAATGATGGCTAGGATATCTTACTTGTGCATTTTGTGACCAACATGAGAGCGCTGACCATTTATTTATACATTGTTCATATGTACACTTGATATGGAATTGGATTGCAACATACAATTCATTCCCCTTTACATGTAATTCTTTAGATAATTTATGGTTACTTGATTCTTCTATCCCCTTAAAGGATAGACTCCTCGTAGAATTGTTAAGGGGAGTTATCTTATGAAATGTATGGTTAGAAAGAAATAGAGTTATTTTTAATCTCTTTAGCTACTTTAAGATAATCTCTTTACCTACTTTTTGGTGTAAGTCTAGATCTGATAATTCATACTTGAAATTAAGTCTAATGCTTCCATGTGATGTTAAGGACCTTCCAGATCAGATACTGAAGGAGAAAGAGGAGTCCACCCAAGATCTTGGAGTCGGCAACCCCCCAGATCATATGTCTAGAGACGAGATGTCGGATGAGGATTTATTGGATTACTAGTCTTATAGGACATGATTGTTTTTTGAGACTTTTTACTTAGCTTAGTTTTCATTTTGTTTCCAATTTAGCTTTTGCTGCGATACTATCTCTACTTGTATGCTTTTATGTTTATTGATGGTGACTTAATGTAAGACTTTTCATATTTTATTTTGATACCTATTTTAGATACCATATCAGGTATGCTTGATTTCTATGAAATCAGTGGTAATACCACTATTTTTCAAAAAAAAAACTAATAATTATAATTATTATTTGTCCGGTATAAATGAGTGCCCGTTAGAATCAAAATTTAAATACATAACGTTTGTCTTGTTATCGCTAATTCTAATATCAGTAGGTTTATATTTGTGAACATTCTTACAAAATCTAAAACGTGACTTCTTACAAAATTATCACTTCGGGTTTACCGACTAAAAAAGATCGCACTATTCGACAATATGTTACAAAAGCACTGTTGGAGTAAATTAAGTCTAACAGTTTAACAGTTTTAAACTTTTTTTTCTTGTGAACATCTAACAGTTTTATTTCTACTTGAGTTTTTTATAACAATTTTATTCCTACATGAACTTTTGATCTCAGATTACTAAAAACAAAATTTAGATTATAAAGCTGAAAGTATTTAAACCCTCATGTGATAAACGGTTTTTAGTGGGTATGCAAGTTTGTCTCATGGCATTTTCAGACTTTACAAAAAAACAAAAGAACAACAAAAACTGTATCGGGTCGGATCCTGTAGTCAGGTCCAGTCAAAGGTATGTACTCTTCCCACATATATGGGGTGATTAATGAATGAGTTTGAGCGAGTTAGCTATATTCGTATTCGGTTTGTCACTTTAATGAATAAGCCGATTTGAGTTGAGAAGATAATACCGAGTTGATAATTGTATTCATGCTCGGTTCGTTAAATGCTTGAGTTGATTCGTGCTGATTAAGCGACTCGTTAAGAAATCAAGCTTGTAGGCAATTTGAATTTTGTTTTGAATTTTTTGTTTTAGATACATCATTCAAAAACTAATTAACATTGATAGAATTAAAAAATTTGTCATAATCCAACCTGCTTAAAACAAGTACTAGCATTGTACCCGTGCGTTGCAACGTAAACAAATTATTTTATTATAAAATATTATAAAGTGAAGAAGATCAAGCATTTCATTATTTGTGTGACCTTTTTGAAAATCAACCGTTCAAATACATGTTGCACAAATCTCAAAGCAATAATAATACTGATACGATACGGATACGGCGATACGGCAATTTTCAAAAATGAAGGATACGATATGGCTATTAATATATATATATATATATATATATTTATTATTTTATATATGATATTTATATAATTATAATTTAAATCAAATTTGTAGAGAAAAATAGTTAAATATTATATTTATCTACAAGGTAACACATGTGAACTCTAGTGTAGTGGTAAGAATTTTGGCATCAACAGAACCCAACTGTGTTCGAATCTTGCCTTGAGCAGAAAAAAAGGTGCTCGGTCCCCAGGCGCCATGTGTGGTTCAGAGGTGGGGTCCATAGGTGCGGCGCGCGATCTACGGGCGTAATTTGAAAAATTCATCTATATGCAATCTAAAAATTCAACAGCTGAGCATCCTTCCGAAAAAAAAAACAGTAAATCAAGAACTTTGTAGAATCTAGACATTAAGGTCGATTCCCCCTCACGAAATTTGGTAGCTACTACCAAGTTTTCAAAAAAAAAAAGCTTCTTAATAAGGAGGTGAGATATAATTTAACAAAAAGTTGGATTTGGATTTGATCCGATTAGAATTGAATGTGGCATAATTTCATGTAATTCAGTTCTTAATGAATAAATTATGACTTTATGAGTAAGTTAGGATATATTCATATTCAGTTAATTAAATTAACAAATAAGTTGATGATGAAAGAATTATTAGCGAGTTTTTAACAACGAGTTACAGGTTATGAGTGAGTTAATCACCCCTACCTACCTACATAGCATGAAAACAAATCGCAATGTCAGTGTCATGTGCACGCCCAATACTACGCCGCCGATACAAAGTCCAAAATGGTTCGAGATCAACATTGAAATTATAATTATTAGGCTTTTTACAACTTACGTTCTTATTATGTTGAGTCATTAAAGAAGGCCCAGTAGATTAATCTAACACGGCCCAATTGTTATCTTCTTTTCTGTTCAAAGTCGAATCAACCAACAGCAAGTACATTAAAGTAGGTTCATTTCATTTATGACATATTAATTATGTAAATCGGTGATTTTCGAATTCCATAGAGGCATAGATGTTATCTCATATTCTCGTAGCAATTTCCCTACAAAAATATTAGTCCTCTTATCTGCCAATAATAATATTTAGCTCGCATCCAGAGATTGGTAATTATACAATAAAATTTTAAGTAACCAAATCTTTCCAAAATATCTAATAAAAATTGTACCAACATTTTTTTTTTTTGTTTGGGTTTCTTATACCAACATTTTTTTTACTGAAATTCATATGCATTGCAAAAAATGATAAAAGAAATCAAACACCGTTTGAAAAATAATATGTTGGTAGTTACGTTTAGCAACCAAAAATATTTCCAAATTTTAAAATGAAACAAAAAGGAAACGAATAAAACTAAGAGCATCCAAAAGCGAAAGGACTTCTATTTGTCGGGTTGCGACTTGCGAGTGGGAAACGCGACTGGGTCGAATGGAATCAGGTTCTATAAACAAATCGCTTAATTCCTCGTGACAAAAACAAAACAAACAAACTGAACGAGTGACGGGTTTTGATTCCTGTGGTCTATGTCTGGTTCTCAAATTACAATGAAAGAAATTATAAAACTATCCTCTCGTCGAATTTTGTCAAAATTCAGGCTATCAATTTTATTTTCTTATATCCAAAAAAGAAGAGCTGCAGTGAAAATTAAATTGTTTTTTTTAAGTAAATGTTTGAGATTAAGTCACTAAATTTTTTAATATTCTTGTTATTATAACAAAGGATTTTTCTTTTTGAATTTTGAACTCATAAACACACATAGAAACAATGTGCCTTTGTTAATAAATAAAAAGGAAATTAAATTGTTGTCAATGATTTGTATTAATGGAGCATGATCCCATGCACTCTGAATGCCAAAAAAAAGTCACACCGGTCAATTTTGTCACGATACGATACGTTACGTGGATGGTTCACGTGTTATGACTCTTGTGTCTCATACTGTGATTATTTTTCAAAAAATTGACATGACACATCACGTGAAAGAATTGATCACAGTATGGCATATAACGTGGTCACGTGAGTCACACATGATTAGGACCGTTAGATCTTGATAGAATGGTCAATCTTGAATAAACTAATTTAAATCATGAAAAATGTGACCAATGTTTAGACAAGTTATGTGTGATCATGACGTCATTAACATATTATAATTATTGGCATGACATGACTATCTTTCTAAATTTAATCACAACACGTAAAAAATTTAACTTGATCGCAGCATATTACGTATTTACATCCCTATCATGTAACTTTATTTGTTTTTATCATGACTTCAAGTGTGTGTCCTGGACATGTGCACCTTTATGGGATAGACTACAACAGTATTTTAATAATCGGTTCTTATTCGATATTCGGAAAGCCACTACATACTGCATATTCGGATTTTCAAATGGAAAATCATGGGCATTGACTCTAATAAATATAGATAAACATTACAAATAAACATAAATAAAACATAACATAAGTTAGAACAAGTTAACAACCCACATTACAAATTGCAAAACTACAAACAAGCATAAATAAAATATAAATTCAAACTTAAATAAATTAAATTATAACTTATTTGGTTCTTATTCGGATTCTTATTCTCTATTCGAAAAAATTAGGCCAAATAAATAATATGCGGCCGAATATGTGAAACCGAATATTGAACCGAATACTCATTTTCTATTCAAATTCCAACCGAATATGAATATTCGGCCGACTAAACCGACTTTTAAAATACTGCACTACAGTGCCGCATGGGATCTGAAAAGAGAACCCAGTTTCATGAATTCTATGAACAGAGTTTCCAGAGCATATCCAGAACTTTTTATTTGTAGAAATTTATTAAAAATAATATAGAACAATGAAATAATTATTTGAAAATTTCGATTCATAGGAGGAGCCCAATAGACAGTTTTAATCATTTAGAAATGACATAACAGTGGTAAGGATTGACTGGACTATGTAGGGTGGGCCGATGCATTAAAAGAACTGAATTATTGATTACTGAACTAATGATTCAATATATTATTATTTCTTCTATGATATCGATATTACTTCCTTTTCTTTTCTTTTGAAAACCATCGAAATATTATTGTCATTCATCTATTTTTATATCTTTTTTAATTAATTTCTATAAATACAAAATTCTGAAGCACATCATGAGTTTATTAAAGTCTGGAAAAGGAAGAAAATAGAAATCACTGTTTTTGGCGCTCTCCGCTCATGGACAAAGGGCAGGTCTCTCCATCATGGTTAGTGGACCTTGGGGTCATGGGGTGCATTAGCTGGGTATGATAATTTGCATTAACTAACAATTATAATTATTTTTTGTCCGGTATAGATGAGTGCATGTTAGAACCAAAATTTGTCTCAATACATAATTTTGTCTTATCGCTAATTCTAATATTTTAATATCTTTCGAGTACGAAATAAAAATGAGTAGTTTTTTATTTTTTTTATTTTTTTATTTATCATGTGTTTACGGGTGAAGTTGTAGGTTCGGCCATTTTTATTAATACCCTAACAAAAAAATATTAAACTGCTTCTGTATTGGATTTTTTTTTTTTTTTTAAATTGTCTCAACCGCTGGGCCAACGGGCGGTCCACCCTTCCTAGCAAACCGTTTGGACCAAGGGCAGTCCACTAGAGATCAGACCGCCTGTGGTCCAGGCGATTCTTCTTTTTTTTTAGAGATTTTAATATTTTGATTTAAATAATTTTATGAAGAAATTTTTTTTCTTTTTTAGATTGTATGTCAAAAAATAAGACATTTGATATATTTATGCAGTGATGTCGCAACTTTTTATAACTTTGATTTGGTTTGTAAGTTGGATATCACAAGATTAAAGATAACACTAATTACGGATTTGGCCAAAAATTTCTAAGCTCTGACAGCTTGTTGATCTTCTTCTCTTTATTTATGATACTAAAATAGTAGTTTAGAGCTACTAAAATATGAACAAACCTCAAATTAGATCTCCAGTATGGTACCAAGTCCAAACTCAGCAACCAAGCACTAAGCAAATGCCACCGGTATAGTGCAATGCACTAAAAACATCAAATTTGACATCTTCTGGTAAATCAGCAAGTCTGGATTGATACAAGGATCAAACTACAAAAGTGATTATACCAGCATGTAGAGCATTAAAAAAATACACAGAATTGATACAAATTTCAATTTATTTGGATTTTTCTACTATTAGTTATGAATTTTCAAAGTTCGACTTTTGAAAAAACTTTAAACAGCCATAACTTTGGCTAGAAAAGTCGGATTTGCATGTATGACCACTTTTCGGAAAGGGGAGGGGGACAAAATGGATCTGAATATCACCCGAGAGCCACCCTTGGACATCCGAAACATCATAATTTCAAAAAAAAGTCGTTTAGTGCCTCAAAAATTCAGTTTAAGTTTTTGTTCAACGATAGACGTACAACGATCGGTATTTTGTTTAGTCAAAAGTCTAAGAGATTATTCAAGAATTATTCATATAATTATTTTAAAATGTATTTACTATTTATTGTGTTCGTTTGCCTATCTCCGAGTAAATGATATATGTTGACAATAATCAAATAATCCAATTATTATCTAAAAAAAGAAGAAGTTGACATCATTGAGACAATCTAACTATATTTCCTTGTGTATGAATAAAATAAATTACTAAGAATCAATGTCAAGTCCTTAATTAGTGTTATTTTTAGACTTGTGATATCCAACTGACAAATAAAATCAAAGTTATAAAGAGTTACGACATCACTGCATAAATATATCAAATGTCTTATTTTTTGGCATACACTCTAAACAAGAAAAAAAAATTCTTCATAAAATTATTTAAATCAAAATATTAAGATTTCTCTAAAAAAAAAAAGAGGACCACCTAGACCAAAGGCGGTTTGGTTCCTAGTGGATCGCCCCTAGCCCGAGCGGTCTGCTAGAGAGAGTGGGCCGCCCGTGGGCCCAGCGGTCATGGCAATTTTGAAAAAAAAATTCAATGGAGGGGCAGTTTTAAAATTTTCTTCTTTTTTTGGGTATTAATAAAAATGGCCGTTGTAGGTTTAAAATAGAACGGAATTTTTTTTGTGTATATTAAAATGTTAAATAACTTAACTTCTAATTTTCTCTTTAAAAAATAAAATTGAAGGTATAATTTGACAATAATTTTTTATTCATAGAAATTAATAAAAAAATAAAAGAAAAAAATAGAAAGACTACTTCTATTCTTAGATCCATAGAAAGATTGGATTCATTGTTTCTGATTCAATTGTTTAAATTAAAAACAATACCTCTGATTCAAACTAATATTTTTTTTATATGACCGGATTTTTTGTATCCCTCGGATCAAGTGAAAGTTGCAAGGTTATTGATTTGGTGCCTCTACGTGTATTATCTCACAGAACCCAATCAATTCATGCAAGAGAAATTTATGTGTCCAGTCTCCTTCTATGCCACGTGAATGTTGATGCTATTAAACAAAAAATGAAATGTGGTATCTTTTTAATTAAAAAAAGCTATGCACATGATCCAAAATCCAAACTACAACTGAGGCTGCAGCATTATTATGAGAGATGTATACAAAGGATCTGATTAATTAAACAAAAAGAAGAATAATTGATTTGAATAAGAGACATTGATTCTGATGGTGTGGTGTAAGAATAAAAGTACTATTTTATTTTATTTTTTCATATATTTTATTAATTTTTATGAATAAAAAATTATCTAATTACGAAATAAAAGTAAAAAATTTCAACTTTTTTTTAATATAGATTGGTATCAAATATGCAACCTCCACAAATAAAGAAAATAATTAGTATCAATTAGGGATATTTTTTCCCCTTTTTATTACTTATCTCTGTAAACTACAAGTTATTACACTGAAAAACGTATCACTGCATGTAGGAATTTTTATTCTAGATCCAACTTTATCTATCTTAATTCAATCCATAGATAAATGGGTTTGCTATATATTTATAGACGAATTGAGTTTGGTTGACATGTTTATTCAACACCAAACATATTTATAGAATCGGACAGTTTGATAAATATCGGATTAAATTTAATCTGATATCAAATCAGCGATGGCTGATTCATATCAAAATCCATACAAATAACGTCAAAATGCGCAAGAATTAAGTGCTCACATATTCTTATACGGATCAGACAGTTCCAACACATCAGACCGGCCCCCACCCCCCATGTTTATTGTTTAATTTTATAGTAATATTTTACAATATTTTTAGCCTTTGGATACGATATGGAAATCCAACTGCTGTAGCCGTTACCAATTATTGTACATTGATATTCATATATTTGTCCGATATTGATACAAACATATTAAAATTAATTTGTGTAGATGGGACTGGGGGTTGCGTGAGCCATTTACCCACTGAATTGGATAACGATGCGAATATTTCGACACGTGATTGACTCGGATCAGACATATCTACCGAATATTTGAAAAGTTAAAATGTAATATGCTGCTTAATCAACAACATCTAACGGGATGTAATTATTTTCTTTTGTTTTCTCAGATGCTTACAAAAAACGTACTACAAACTGATTTTTTATTTTCAAGACACAGAATCAATATTAAAATGCAAGTCAAGGATTAACTATCCAGAGAAATATCAGCTAAAGGAAAAGCAAATTACTTGTAACAATGCAAATATGCAATCAATATTAGGAGGAATGTTCAAATTTCTCATGTTTTTCATATCTCATTATCCTTCAATTATATTAATATACTTGAAGTTAAAGATCAAATATTATATTTTTTTTAAATATTTTATTATTTTTTAGATGAATACAAAATCACTGTTTTCATACCCAAAAAAATATTTTAATTTATTCTGCTAGCGAAAACACCCACAGAAGTTTTTTAAACAAAATTACCTCAAACCAAAGTTCGAGACCAAATATGCACATCTTAAAACTTAAAATATTTATTCATTGAAGACCGTATACGATTAAGAGAATATATATGGACTTTGTTCAAACTGACAACTTTAATCAAGCTGGGTTGAGTTTTTTTTTTTTCTCTCATAAATTAGGCGATTCTAGATAACACGAACCGGTTGATTTAGATCTGACAGCCCTAGTTGAACAGAATAATCAGACTATGCATCCAATTTAATACGACTTTTTTCGGAAAAAAAATACAAAAAACATAATACAGGTTGCAGTCTGATAGGGAGAAAAACCGAGACGTTCACCGTGTAGTATGTAGTGTGGCAATAATAAATACGTTACAAAGAATTAGTATTTGATTCAGTGGTAAAAATACATGATTTCTGTAGAAAGTTATGAGTTTAAAACTCAGTTGAGAGAAATTATTTATTATAATAACTTGAATATTAAATAGTTAAGTGATTTGAACTTCAATTTTTATTGAAAAAAATGAAATAAATATGTTATACGACAACTTCAATATTTTGGACATTTGGATATAATTGTCACAGAAGGATTTCGCAACCTTCTCCCGCTGCAGGTTGCACAATAGTGAAAAACAATATATAGTCGCTCTGTTATTGATTCCGTCATAGCGTCAATCATGTCATGTGTAATACTAAGAATTCATTTGATCTATTAATAAGTTTATAACCTAATTTAATACTTGCATGTGTAATACTAAGAGTTCATATAATTTATTTTATTTCTTAATTACACTTTTATTTAAAATAACTAGTTTCTAGTCTAGCGGTAAAGACATATGGGCTTTTGATGTGGAAAGTCATGAGTTTGATATCAAAATAAATAAAATCTTTTGTTGAAATAATATGAGTATTAAGTAGTTAAGTGATTTGATCTCTAACTTTTACAAAAAAAAAATATTATTTTTAAAATTTTAGTGAAATATAACTTTGGACCAAATATTAAGATAAAATTATGGATAATAATCTATTTTACTTTTCCTACTTGCACAAAAAAATAAGTGCATTACGGAATTTTATAATCATTGACAAACTGTTTTGACATGCTCAATATGTTCTAATTTTTTTTTGCGTAAAAAAGTATAAATCATATCTAAAAATTTTATTTCTACGTGAGTTTTTTTTTAATCTCAATTTATTATTTTTTTTACAAAAAAATACATAAAGATGAAAATGTTTTAAACCCTCATGTGATAAAGGTATTTTATTGGGTATGCAAGTTTATTTCATGGCATGAAGGTTCATGCCTGACATTTTCAGACTTCACAAAAAAAATGTGAACAAACAAAAACTGTATCGGGTCGGATCCTGCAGGTCGGGTACAGTCAAAGGTTAACCGCTGGAGTCAAAGCATCCGTTCTTTAAGCTTTACAAAAATGAATCATCCACAAAGTGCCAAAAAGAAGAATTTAATGGATTCAAAAGAAAAAAAAAGAAACATAAATTATAGTCCTTGTCCCTACATCACTACATGTCTCTCTCTTCACTTATAATTTGTCGTTTTCTCCATCCGAAATTTGCAGAAAGGACCCCACGTATCAAGAAATTCAAAATGAAATATATTCAATGTATTTATTTGGTAGAAAATAATAATAAGAATTTATTTAATTAAAACGAAGGATTGTCCCCGTTTTGGTTAAGCCTTGGAAAATTATATTCGTTTTGTTGGTTATCGTTGCGCTTAAATATTGTAATCAATCCTTAAATAAATAACTAGTTAGTTTTATAAAAAAATGAAATATATAACTGAAATGCACCTTTTTCTTAATATTCGAATACAGTGCTAAATTTGCCGATTATTGGCTACCAGTAAGATTTTCTTCTATGATAAAATGCCTTGCAAATAATAACAAAGTGAAAGTATTTTTTTTTTTTAGCTCGTGCTGTAATTAAAGTCTCTTTGAAAAAAAAAACTATTTCTCTCACCCACTATTTCATGTCTTGCAGAAGTTAGATTAATCATGGGCAACAATCGGAGGGGATATTAAGAAGAACGTATGGAGGTATATTGACTCAATTTTATTTAAATTTTGTATATAATTTAGAATAAAATATTATTGGTAATGTAAAATTGATTCTTATTCTTACATAATTGTTTTATATGATTGAGTCATGTATATATTTGAATATTATGTTAATTGTATTATCTTAATTGGAGATTCGAATTATATTTGTATTTGTTTAATATTCTATTTGTATTCATATTCATTTAATATCTAATTCATTAATCAAGAGATGATTGTTCATTCGAAAGTAAAATAGAGTAACCATTTGTATATCACTCTCTCTCTACGGATTAAGTGATTTTCTATCTATCTAAAAAAATAGTTAAAATTTTTTTCAAAAAATGTAAAATTTGGTCTTCAAACACATATTAATATGGAGAACAAGATGAACGGTTCGAATCAACCATTTGAATTTTGAAAACTCGAATATTAAACCGTAACACGGTGACCCTTATGCTATCCATAACACCCAAACCTTACTCTCTATGTATATAAATTATAAAATCAAGCTATGTCTATGTCCATTTAGATGGTGGATTGAGGATTTCGTTTCACACGTGAGTACATGACGTAGGTGCTAAACTACCTTGATTTTTCACTTCGCACACCCCAACTTTATTATATTCTCATATCATGGACTTTAATTTGATTCAAATTTAGTCACGATGTTCATTTCAAATTCAGCTTACAGACAAATTACAAATTAACATTTTTAAATAATCGATATGTGCATACATATTAAGTCACAATTTTTGTAACGCAAACGTGCATAATCTCATAATTTTCAAAATTCATACAACTTTCTTTTCTTTCAAAAGTTTCTTTCAAAAGATGTAGCCAGTAGTAAAGTATTTGTACCAACATATTTTAGAAACTCAACACAGCATGTAAGCTTAAATAGAAACAATTAAACTTGTGGTTAAATTAATTAAATAATTTTGGACATTTTGACTATAGAATTCTTCAAATACACTTCGTCGTGAAATAATGAAATGATATCTTGCCACTAAAAGTGTTTTAAAAAACTTGACAACATCGATAAATAAATCCCAAAAAAAAAAAAAAAATCCATAATCTGACCTGCTTTTGTTGTAATACATCTAATTCATCAGGAGTCAATTCATAACTAAATTTTATCTAGTGTTTTTGAAATTTTAACTTTTTACAAATGGGACAAAAAGTGCTTTTTTTTTACTGGAATCAGTACGCAACTTCAGGCAAAATCACGGAAAAAATATGGTTTTTTTTTTTTTTTTATGGAAGGAAAAAATATTGTTATTATCATATTTGAAGTAGTATGTATTTTTATACCTGTCCCAATATAATCGCAAATTACAAGTTTGCTTTTGAAAATTGAAAAAAAAGTTGTTCCATTACGGTGTTTTTATAATGTGGTTGTATACATTGCATGTGAGGCCACATCTGCTTATAGAAAAGATACATAATTGCAAGCATCCCGTATTTAATAACAAACTCTAAATATTCAAAAAGTTATCTTATTAGATATAAAATTAATCACATAACAACAACATTTAATGAACTAAAATTATACTAATATCATGATTGTCATCTTATTGTATATTATTATTTTTTGGATATTCTATAAGCAATTCTCTTTAGTTCTTAAGTTTCATTTTTTTTTTTCAAATACACATCTACAATTCTACATAACCCTAATGCATATACATCCGCAAAGCGGCTTTTGTGTTCTATAATAACCAATCACATGTATATTAAAAACCTCATATTAGAACGTTGCTTCTAACTGAAGACTCGACAAAAATGGTTATGTTTAAAATTTAAGTCCCATCGAATCAATAATTTGTGCCGTTGAAAATATCTATTTAAAGATATGCTTGTAATAGTCAACGAGTTTTTATTAGTAAAAAATACATTTCACAAGTACTTTTCTCAAAGGGACCACATTTAAATTGTTCAGTATTAAATTACATTTCAATAAGACGTTTCAAATACTTTATTTTATCCATTCTACATCATGGAATACTTGAACATTCTAGATAATACAAGCTCTTATTAGTTTTTTTTTTTTTTTTTTAAACTCCGCATAAGTTATTAAATAAATTTCTTAACTAACCGTACTATCTTTCATTTCCAAACTGAGAAACTCTTATAGTTGGAGGATAAAATTTGTTGGTTAGCACGACACAAACTATGGTTAGGACTTAGAAGGGCAACTAATTTGTTGGTTAATTAGCAAATACATACTCTTATGACTTATCAGAGGAGGGGGTAATTTGTTGGTTACAATAACTAGGAGGTAAGAATTGTAAAAGATCCCCGCTTCAATTAATAATCATTAATCACACAGGAACTTTATTTAATAACAATTGCCTCCATTTATCATTTTTCTAGACCCCTTTCCTCTCTCAATCATCAACCCCAAAATTCCCAATCAAATATTCATTTATCACCTCTGTGCTCCTCTCTCAACTCTCTTCCCCAATGGAATCAAATCCACCAAATCCCTCGTCTCACTCCACCACCACTTCCGCCGCCGCCGGAACTGCCACCACCGCCTCAGCAACAACTTCTAATACACAAATCGAAGCATCCCTCAAATCTCTCAATAAATCCTCTTACAAAATCTCCAAACCCACCAATCGTCCCTCCCCTCCCCCTCCTCTCCCAATTCCAACCCCTTCTGAACCCACCACAAATTCCAACCCAGATCCCAATCCCTCCATTTCCGCCTCCACCCTCTCCGGGCCGGTCGCGCCACCGCAGCCTCCAGTCTACAATATAGACAAAAACAACTTCCGTGAAATCGTCCAGAAACTCACTGGCTCCATCTCTCCAGTTCCTCCTCGCCCCACCGCTCCACCTGTCTCCACACCTCCAGTCCCTCCTCTCCCGCAGCCCTCCAGTTCTTCCCGCCTCCATCGTATAAGACCCCCTCCTCTGGCCAATCTCTCGGCCAGACCCCCTTCAGTTGCTGGTCAACAGGCTCTCTCACCTCTGCCACCTCTCCCGTCTGTAGGAGTCACAGCTGAGTCGCCGATCTCGGCTTACATGCGCCGTTTGCATAGTACTGGTATGGAGCCACTATCTCCTCTTGGGTTTGGGTGCCTACAGTCTCCTCGTACTGCGTACCAGATGATGATGATGTCATCAGCCGGGTTGCCAACGTCACCTGGCGTTCCACCTCTTCCTGCGCCAAGTCCAAGAGGGGAAAGGTAATGAGGGTGCATTCAAAGGTTGGATTTGGTTTTTTGGGGTTTAGATTAGAAACTCTCATCTTTGGAAATGTAGATAAGAAGTAAAAGGCTTATAATATTTATATTAGTGGAGTTTTAGACGAGATCTGGGAAAGATAAGAACAGCGTTGACTGTAAATGGATCTTTGAAACTCTCAAAGAGATTATTTGTTGTCATGTTTTGAATTGAAATGATTATCCTGCATCTTCTTTTTTGGCATATTGTCGCTTTTGATATGGTTGGCATTTTAGATTCATTTTATTTTGTGAATTTCGAATTTGTGATTGAGCTGCTATATATTGAGAACTAAACATTGCGAGTTGCAACTTGCAAGGGTGGTGGGAGATTGTAGGTTTAGCATTGTCTGAAGAATAGATTTTGTTTGTATACATTTTGTTATGAATTATTTTTTTTGAATTATTTAAGTGTATTAGAGAGAAATCTCAGCCTATCAGTAGATTATGGATTTATGGTTGAATGGCCTGTTGTGCACATAATCATTGGGATTCATTTATTTAATTTGCACGGACATTCGGCTCTAATTCAAAATCAGTTGACGCATCCAAATAAGAAAAATGAAAAAGTATCTTCAGAGTTTTATTATGTATGATCTGGGTAGTGGACAAGTAGCTCTATTGGTACTTGATTACAGTTTAATAATTTGGCAAATAAAAATAAAATAAACCGATCAACTTGCTTTCTTTGTTATAGCTTTCTATCTTTATTTGATAAGATTACGTAGATTATTATCACTTGACTATGATATCTATTTATAGTGATTATAAAATTTTGACATTGTGCCTACCTCAAAGAAAAAGGAAAACAATTTAAGTAGACATTTACAAACCTTCCGGCTTTTTGGTACCATCGATTCTTTTCCCTCGTCGCACATTTGCAGACTATTTTATCGCAAAATTTGAAGTTCTCAGGTTGCTAAAACATTTATTGTACATGAATTAGAGAGGAAATCAATTTTCTGAAGAAAGGAAGTTCTATTATCCATTTTGAAAACTTTGCAGCTGATTTGTTGATATTTATTTATCATACCACTACATGTACAAGGATAAAAAGCTTTTAGAGCAATTTAAATTTTGGTTATACATTATATATTCCACAACTTTTTTGGTACATAAACCACCTTCTAACTGTTGATATCTGAAACACTATATTGACAATGCGTGTGTAGTACTATTGTCATGCAATTATTTTACTTGGCTAAAAAAAATCCGGAAGCTAGAGCTACTCCAAACAGTGCATGTAATCTCACACAGTA
Organism: Carex pumila; assembly: GCA_033356055.1. Classification (NCBI taxonomy): domain Eukaryota; kingdom Viridiplantae; phylum Streptophyta; class Magnoliopsida; order Poales; family Cyperaceae; genus Carex; species Carex pumila. The sequence continues at coordinate 12,668 of JARJHM010001224.1, read as the reverse complement.
ATATTTTGCCATGAAGATCTTCACCTTGTCCTGCCAATTCATTTTATCAGCCTCAGTTGTTTTGTACACATGTATTTGTGTGTACTGTGTAGTGATGTGCTGTCAGTACATGTTCGGGCTAGGTTGGTATATTTCATTCAATATACCAACCTGCCAGCAAGTCTAGAATGTTGTTCAAAGCAGTCTGGTTCACTGGCTGGCTTTAAATTGACAGTATCTATTGAAATTTATTATGTATTTTCAATGTACAATAATTGGATTAACAAAAGATTAAGATTTAAATTTTAATCAAATTCAGTACTATAGGACAGATGTAGTAAAGACTCAAGTCGGGTAGAAATTTCCCTGACCAACCAGCTGGTCAAGAACTGTTGAATTGCATGGTCAGATTGTTAGGGTTGACCTATTAAGGAAAAAAGAACCTTCCTTTCTCTATTTTGAAGTAAAGAATCGAGGATCTCACCCTGTGATTTTCCTGGACAAAGTCAGACACCATTTTTCCTATTGGCGCTGTCAGAGCACATAATAACTGCAATGCACAAAGATCAATTAATATATCGAAGATTTAGGTCACAAATCTTATGCATGGAAACAAAGTCTACAATGTAGGCTTACAAGAGATGCAGCTGGAAGAACTTTGGAGATGCCAAATACTGCTAGAAGAACATATAAAGATATGATCGCAATTGAAACTACTTTTGATCCTGCTTCTGTACCAATTCTGACCTGCAGTAATATATTTTACACCACAAAATATTTTCAGTACATAAATAACGTGTAAATACCACAATGAGGGAATAATAACGATATACAAGTATGTTTAGGCACACACAGATCTTAAATGCTAAAAAAAAAATACAAGATGCATACCAGAGGAGACATCTTTTGTACTGCTAGATCTTCTTCAATCTACAAATGCATATTTCCATTAGAAAGATTAGCCCCATTTTGCAATCTTAAATACAAAAAGAAAGAAAGAGCAAAAGTGAAACAACAAGTTTTTAAGTTCTGGGTAAATTATGAATCAGTTCTTCATACTTGTCAACAGTGCAATCATGGTATAAATATCTTCACTATATAGAAAATAAGTTGAAGAAATACAGTATTAGATTCTTTACTTTGAAAGAGAAGTTTGTACCTGATGGAAGTGGCTACAAAATAGAATCAAAGTGGTTGTTAATCCAACAAGCACAGAAGCTGCAAGTACTGTTGCATTTAAAGGAAGAGGACCTGTTCCACTGACAAACTATTAACTCAGTTTCCGAATAAAAAAGGGATTAATAATCAAATATGTTGCAACGTAGACAACAAGCAACTAGCAAACATACTCTCATTAGGATTACCTTGCAAAATAAAAGGCTGTGGTGGCAAAAGGACCAAATGCTGCGAAGCAAAGCGGCTCACCAAGTCCTTGATAACTTAGTCGAAAAGGAGGACACTAAAAAAGGAAATTTCTAGAGAAGTTACTGGTACTGACAGTCATAACCAAAGCCTCTTTCACACGCAGTAACAACAAGATAATCTGCATAATTACTGAAACAGTACAAGGCTTGTAGAACAAAAAAGGTTGCAAAGATCTTGGGAGTGCATGTTAAAGTTAATATTAGCTCTTCCCCTCTGATTCCATGTCTTATAATTGCTTTTGTTTACAAAAATACACCCCTTTATTAGTGTTTACTGCAAAAGTTCAAGATGGACAAATACAACAAAAACATCTACTGAACTAAGAAGCAAAGCGTACCTGATAACAGTATCCACAGAAGATAGCACAAGTCACCAATAGAAAGAAGCGCACATCACTTGCTTGTAAAAATGCCCAAATCAACCCAGAAAAGCCGAGACAGAGACAGATGATTGCACCAATTTGGGTGGCACTTCTACTACTCAAGATCAATCAAAGCAAAGGAAGATAAAATATTCAGGAGTCTTGACATTTCTAAGCTATGTCTACTTTGAGAATTATGAAGTACCTGCCAACAATGTTAACCACAGATTCTTTTTTGTTTTTATCGGCACCAGTATCGAAATCATAAACATCATTGCTACAATTTAAGCAGAAGAAGAAAATTAGTTGAATTTAGTAGTGAAATACAAAATATAGTGAATTTTCGATTATCTAGATTGAGGACCTTTTATGTATCTAAACTTAGTTTTCGCATCACCATGAAGGCATGAACCATGGAAATAATAAATCTTTTTTCCTTTTTACTTCTCTTTTTGATGTAACAAAACTTGTAGGGGTTCATTCAAACAGGAATGAATTTGATGCATTATAAATAAGGCACCTCAAATTGAGCCAAGTTATGACAAGGACTGATGAAACCAAGAGCATAAAATATCTTTTAGCAAAAAATAAGCCTGTTCTGAAATAAGCTGCGGCTGCACCAACCTGTACAGAGGAACCAGAATTAAAGGTTAATTTGTAGTTTGTATAATAATTGTATATAATAATCTCGAATTGTTTAATGCTGACTAGACCAAACTTAGTAAAACTTCTACAACTAATTTGTATAAAGTGCACACTGTTCAATTTACCTTTTGCTAGTTGTACATCAATCAGTGTTATTACCAAGTCAAAGCAAAGCACGAAAAACCACAATTTACATTTCTTGTTAAAAGAATTTGACAATAAAGCACTAGGTTTCATACAGTCAGAGGAACCAAGGCGACAGAGTAAATAGGCAGCTTGACAGCCCTCCATATCAATGTCGCTCGTGAAACCTCATCGCTGGACGAATCCAGTGACAATCTGGGGGATGCACTGGAGCAGCACGGGGAGTTTCTCAACCGGAGAGAGCTCGGTCTAGTTCTGACTGGAAGAATTGATCGAGTTTTGCTAGAGACAAATAGAGAGGGGCAGAGAGGGAGGGGAAGGAGTGAGAGCGACATTGATGGTCGTTTGGGCGATGGAGCATTTCATCGAACGGATACAGGCGGGAGGAGAACGGAATGGATAAGGTGGTTTAATGACTGATTTCGGGCCGATTTTTTTATATATACCCAAAAGAAATATAAAATTACGAAATCTATCCACTGTCTGATTGAAATTCGAAAAATACCCAATCCAGTTAACCAATAACCGGATTTGAGAAAAAGTTCCGGTTAACCATTAACCGGTTACCCATTAATCATTCAAAACAATATATCCGGTTAATGGTTAACCGGAAAGTTGTTGGTTTTTGTTTTTGTTTATTTATTATTATTATTTTTTTAAACATAAATTTTTTATTTTTTTTATTTTTTGTATTGAAATATTAGAAATGTTGAATATATTTCTTTGAAAATAGATGAAATACAATATAATTTGATTTATTAGAAAGACTGCAACAAATAACCGGATCAATATTTTTCAGGCCGGATTTTTCGCGGCTGTAAGAAAAATTAATATATTTCTTTATGTGTTATTGAAAAAAAATAAAAATAATTAGATTCTGAGTTATTGATCCCGGTTCAAAAGTCACTTCTAGGTAATCCAGAAAATATTGTGACCTTTCTAGTACATTTAATATATAAAAAGTTGTATCTATTTTGATAATTCTTTTTTAATAATAATTATTAAATAACTTAAAGTTTACATTTTTTTTTCATAAATAGATACAACTTTTTATAAATTAAATGTCCTAGAAGGATTATAATATTTTATAGATTACATAGAAGTGACTTTTGAACCGGGATCAATAACTCAGAATTTAAGCATTTTTATTTTTTTCCAATAATACATAAAGAAATATATTAATTTTTCTTACAACCGCGAAAAATCCGGCCTGAAAAATATTGATTGATCCGGTTATTTGTTGCAGTCTTTCTAATAAATCAAATTATATTGTATTTCATCTATTTTTAAAGAAATATATTCAACATTTCTAATATTTCAATACAAAAAAAAAACCAACAACTTTCCGGTTAACCATTAACCGGATATATTGTTTTGAATGGTTAATGGGTAACCGGTTAATGGTTAACCGGAAGTTTTTCCCAAATCCGGTTATTGGTTAACCGGATTGGGTATTTTCCGAATTTCCATCGGACAATGGATAGATTTCGTAATTTTATATTTATTTTGGGTATTATAAAAAAATCGGTATATCGGGCTTGGGCTATTAATGGATCGGATTTGGTTGAGCTGGTGACGAGATCCAAATCCATATGCTATTTAAGAATTTAATGAATCCGATGCACAACATATGCAATAGAGGCATAGAACCTGTTGCTGCAGGCTGCAGCCATAATTTCATAGTGCATCTCACTAGGAAAAAAATGAACGTTAAATATGTTTAATAATGAAATTTGACTCTCATATCAAGCTAAAAGAAATATACCCGGTAGTGATTTTTTTAGTGTCTATCTAGAAGTTCTATAATACCTACGTTACATATGCATACTGAGATAAGGTAATATTGAATTTATTTCAATAATTTCATCGTAGTAACCTTCGGTTTTGGATCCTCATCTTGTTGATTCGCAATCCAATCTTATACTTCAAAAAGCTAACGAACAGTGGTTGGTCTTGATGAGGATCCGATAGTGTCAATTAGGATTGGATGATATCAGGTAACCTACATGGCTATATCCACAAACCAAAATGTTGGGTCAAGACCTGCCACCTTTTGTTCAAATTTTTAGGCCAGGAACACTTGAATAGTTTCTTACCAGTTCAGCTCCAGCACCTCCGAAAGAAAACCTGTCCATTCTCACCCAAATTCATAGCAACAGAGATGTATGACATAATACATTTTTTTGGACAAATATAAGAATAAAACAAGAGCAGCTAAAAATAACTGACAAATATGATATATTAGAATAATTATACAGTTGACCATGTTCCCACTTAAACCAAATGACATCAAGCTGCCACAATTTCAAAATTGAGCATCACTAATAGTCAGCACACGCTAACAGAATTTGTAAATGAATGAATATCACAAGTCAGATCAATAATATCTCCAGAATTCATCTTTTGCTCCCTCGTTACATTCAATTTAGTGCATACACAACACACTTTGCATATTACTCACATATTCTCATGGACATGAATCGTGCATAACAAATTATATAATCCCAGAAAAAAAACATAGTAAACTCCTAATCCACGATTAAGCTCATCCTAAACATCAACTTGTAGCTGTCCTAACCTAGCAACTGATTGTGTACCAAAAAAGAGCATAATCAACAATACAATCGATTTGACCAAAACAAATCAACCCAGAAACCCAAAGATACAACAAAGCAATTCCCTCCTCTCTATGCTTGACAGCATGTCTTTGCCTTTGGCACCTCCTGAGTGGGCCCTGGCACGACAATCTTCTGACCAGACAGTGCTGTGGGCCCAGCACCCCCATTTCCTTGACCTGATGCAGTGACATTCTTCTTATTTACCACATTAAAAATTTCAGTCAAAACAGTCTGAAATGCATTTTCAATATTGGTAGCCTCAAGAGCCGAAGTTTCTAGAAAGAAAAGAGACTCTTTCTCGGCAAACTCTCGGGCATCATCAGCAGATACGGCCCGCTCGTCTGACAAGTCGCATTTGTTGCCAACTAGCATGATCACGATCTGACGGTCAGCATGGGCCCGTAGTTCATCCAGCCACCTTGCAATGTGGTCAAAGCTTTGGCGTTTTGTGATATCATACACCAATAATGCTCCTACAGCACCTCGATAATATGCACTAGTTACTGCTCTGTACCTTTTTTATTTAAAAAAAGGAAGTGTAAGTGGTCTTGATAAATGTAATCATCATGATGGTAATTGTAACTTCAACTCAGAGTCTCTGACAAAGTTCTTCATTTAAGTTTCTAGAGGGTGGGGATAAAGGGTTCATTAATACTCTATAAAGTTGGTACTTTACTGGCAACATACTGTGCAAGACAGGTTAGTACTAATATGTACCAGTAAATAATGAGCTGATCTATGTCAGATAGCTTTGTTTCGAATGGATTAAATTTGCCAGAGAAGAACAGTTTAATGAAAACGAGCCATAATTAAACACTAAATTGTAAATCCTTTCAATAACTGTTTGTTATCAATGCCATAAAGTGAGGTTAAGACGGTTAATGAACACAGATCTAAACACTCGAAAAGCTAACAATGCCAGCAGCAGATCAAGTACTTAAAATTTAGCTAAATTAGTAAAAGTAGAAAAGGATTAGATAAAAAAAGAAGATAAATACCTTTCCTGACCAGCGGTATCCCAGATCTGTGCCTTTATATTCTTGTTTTGAATCGATAGAGTTCGCGTCTGAAACTCCACCCCAATGGTGGCTTTCGAGTCGAGACTGAACTCATCGCGAGCGAACCGAGACAAGATCTGAGATTTCCCCACGGCGGAGTCCCCGATCAGCACCACTTTGAACACATAGTCTATCTTCTCCCCCGCCATGTCCCGATTGAGGTTCGGTTTGATTCGAACCAGGTAGAAAGGAAGTAACAAGGACGGGGAGTGTGAAAAGAAGATTTGGTCGATAAAAGAGTTTTGTACGAGGCGGGCGTTGTGGCCTCTGGGGAAATGGATTATTTAATTAATGAGAATTCACAGATTATGCAGAAACACGGAGTTATAAGTGAATGAGTTGCCGGGTTACAAGTAGGGGGTTGATTAGTCAGTTGGTTTAAACCGAATTAAAATTATTCAACTAAACTTGATGTGTAAATGTTAATTAATTATCAATGATACGATGCTGTCATAATATTTACTAGTCTCTTGGTTTATTTAACTTGTTTAGTTTATATAGTGTTGAATTGAACATATTATAAATCGAACTATAATAATTTTTAAATCGAATAGAATTAAACCGGACACTGGATTTTATTATTAGAAATAAATTTATTTATTTAAATTTAATAAATCGAACTATTTAAACATCTCTAATTACAAGTATAAATTGTATAAAAATAAGCAAAACGGATAGCCAATTGTTTAAATCAACTTCCAATAATATACTTGTAATAAATTGTGTGGGAATGTAGAAAGTAGAAACAATGCGAAGAGGAGGATTTAAAGATTTTATTTTTTATATCCTTACTGCTATGCCCTCTCAAACAAGAATTGAGAATCATTCGCAAGATCCACATAAGCAATTTGTTTTGCTAGTTTTTGGATAGTAATAGAGCGAAAAAATATTTTGGATAACTTAATCCTTTGTGAAAAGTGATAATAAGAATTATATTCTTATTTCTTCAATTAATTATTTTATCAAATAGTCTTGGAAGCAAAATTTTTCCTTTTCAGTATGTGAAGCTTAATTTTTTTTTTTTTTTGCAACTAGAAAAGGGCCTCCACCCTCTCTTTTTTTGCCAATTGAAATTTTCACTCGCGAAATAATAATACACACATACTAGTATTGTGCCTGTACGTTGCAACAGAAATATATTATAAGATAAAAACATTATCATACAAAATGACACACTTTCGTAAAAAATAAACTAATAAAAAAATAATTATTCAACAATAAAAAAAACCAACATAGATATATGAAGAAATAAGAAAATGAAGAAAAAAAATTGTAACTTCAACTCAGAGTCTCTGATGGTAATTTTATCAAATAGTCTTGGAAGCAAAAATTTTTCTTTTCAGTATGTGAAGCTTAATTTTTTTTTTTTTTTTTGCAACTAGAAAAGGGCCTCAACCCTCTCTTTTTTTGCCAATTGAAATTTTCACTCGCGAAATAATATTACACACATACTAGTATCGTACCCGTGCGTTGCAATAGAAATATATTATAAGACAAAAATATTATCATACAAAATGACACACTTTCGTAAAAAAATAGACTAATAAAAAAATAATTATTCAACAATTAAAAAAAAACCCAACATAGATACTTGAAAAAATAAGAAAATGAAGAAAAAAAATCACTAAAAGTCAGATAAGTTGTTATCTAATATCCTTCCCTACTAATTATAAAAAACTCATAGACATTCTTCTTTTCAGAAAGCGCCAACAATTCATCTAGTGAGTTTAAGAGTAGCTTTACCTTCAGGTGGCAATGAAAACCTATGGGCAAAATATTCCCCCATGCCCTATTCCCCCCTTTGCATGCACCTGTTCATGATGATTTTTATTATAATAAGGATCATAAAAATGCCCTATTCCCCCTTTGCATACACCTGTTCATGATGTTTTTATTATAATAAGCAAATTGTATGTGCATTATACCGAATTTTTTTGGAAGCGTCTAATTATCCACAGCCTTTTATCCATCATTTGTCCACAGTTTTAGCTTGCGCGAATACTATAAAATTACTTCTACATGCTGTATAATTATACAATATATCATATAAAATATATCAGTTAATCACAAAACATCCAGCAACTATTTGAAGTGGTCCCATGATAGTTAGAAAAAGATTGCAATGAGAAAAGAAATGTACTTTCAAACTGTACTTTCGGAATTTACAGTTATTGGAAGTTATTGGTAGTTAGAGTTAGTTATTAGTAGTTAGAGTTAGTTATTAACGTCTGCACTGGATTGAATCTTGTATACAGTAAAATTTTCGATTGAATCTTGTATACAGTAAAATTTTCGATTGAATCTTGTATACAGTAAAATTTTCGATTGAATCTTGTATACAGTAAAATTTTCAATTGAATCTTGTATACTGTAAAATTTTCAAATAATACTGTAAATTTTCAATTGAATCTTATATACTGTAGAATTTCTAAATCTAAACCATAAAATAATACCATATATATTGTAAGATAAAATGTAAAAGATGCTATATTTCAGCTTAAACTACAATATGCAAATAATCATGCATACTGTAAAATTTCAAAATATAAACCATAAAATAATTCCATGTATACTGTACAATTTCTAAATCTATACATACATTTATTACCTGTTCAACAAAAATCTGTCACCGCACAAAAAATCTATTCACCACAAACAAAATCTGTTCACTGGGTTGAATCTTGAATACTGTAAAATAACCCGATTATGCTCTAGACCGTTCTTCTCTGAGCAAGTTAATGTCATTGTTAAGGGCCCCTTCGTCCCTCTCTTCCTCTTGCTCCATTGTCGACCGAGTTAGCATCGATTTTTTATTGATTCTTCATATTCAATCTTTCTATTTAGTTTTTAAATTATAAAATATATAATGGTAATAATAATTAAATTAAATAAATTATACGAAAAGAATGAGAAACGTAGAATTGAGCCAATAAATATGGTAATAATGAGCATGAGGCATGAGCATGGGCGTAGAACAAGGACAAAATAAAAACAATTTATATGTTGACTAACTGGTCCAGCGCTGACTTACTGGCACTTACTGACTGAGAAAATCAGATGCGATCACCTTAAAACTTGGAAACATAGTTAGTTATTGCCATCATTGTCGGAGCAGAAAAGAAGAGATCGAGAGAGAGACAGAGAGAGAAGCTACTGGAGGAAAAAAGTAGAGAGACGGGAATTTAGGAGAAAAAAGATCTGATTTATAAAAGGAATGTAGAGTCCGTTAAAATTAGTTAAATGAGAGTAGATAAGGTTATGTGGACAAATGATGGATAAAGGTAAGTGGACAAAGACCTTTTTAAAAAAAAATACCATAATAAAGAAATAAATCAAAAGATTCTAAATTTGAAATTTTTTCATATTTACAGACTACACATCTAATATGTAGCTTATTTATGGGGAACCGCAGATTCACTTAGAAGTTCTTAAAACATAAATATATTCAATATTACAGTGCATTGTGCTTTTGAGGATTTCTAAGCCAATCGCAGATTGACTATACAACTCGAATAAATATGATAATCTCCAAATCTAGAGTCTTTTAATTTATCCTTTTTTTTGTGCTACAAATTAAAATTTGTATGCATTATAGGAACATCTAATTAGCAACGAAAGTTCAGGATTAAAATTTCAGAAATTGAGATGGAAGTAGATGGGAAAAAGAAACAACAAACAAAGAAATAGATGAAAAAAGACTAACCGTTTTATTTATGACCCTTTTTGACTGCATTTGACACATTCAAGCACTATTTGCACAATTAACAACCATTATACAGCACTAATAGTAAACAGTAAACACTTAAACAGTAAACACAGTAAACACTCCTAGCTAGCTACATAACTACAATCACAATTTTCCCTCAAGGCCTCCCTCAACCATCAATCTGCACCTCTATTACATCACCGCGCTCTTCCTCGTGCACCTTAGGGATTGCCACCCGGAGCACACCGTGCTTCATCTCTGCTTTGATTTGATCCAACTTGTAACCCTTCTCGGGTATCTCGATCCTGCTACTGTACCTCCGCTGTGCCCTCCCTTGCCCCTGCTCTTGATTTCCTTCAGCTGCAGTAATATCTTCTACGCCATTGCCTGTTCTGTTTTCCTCTTCTTTCTCTCCTTTTATCACAAGAGTATTACCTGTAGATCAAATGATTTATCAATTCAAATAAATTATTTAAAGAACACCTGCTCAATATCAGAAACACTCAAACACCCAGTATACAATGAATATATATTACTGATAATTGTGGCATTATTACCGTGTAAATAGTCCTAATTTGAGTAAACCTCTTTTTTGACTGACCTTGATTTTATTGAGTGAACTTGAAAAAATACTATTGCAGATTAAATTCTCTTATAAGATAACTTGTTTATCTATTTACTTGCGTACATGTCTATAAACTAGATGAAATCATGTTCCAATTGGTAAATTAATAAAAGCAAAAACATATATACCTTCGACCCACACCTTGACATCGTCCTTGCTGAGTCCCGGCATCTGGACTTTCAGATAAAGTGACTTGTCATCCTCCCTGACATCCCACCCGGTCCGAAGCACTCCACGACCACCCAAAGGGATATCCATAAGCTGGTCCATGAAATTCAATACCTGGCTTATAGTTCTACCAGGATTAAACGGATCCCACGGATCTGAGCCATACATACAAACAAGAATTTAATAATATATAGAAATTGCTTCTGACGTGCTATTATCTAAATTATTCCAAGGACACCAGTGAATTTCTATATATATACCAGAGAAGAAGGCAGGCAAAAAATCATCTCTACGGCCATGCCGTGCACAGGCTGTGGCAGGACGACGGCCATGCCGTGCAGGAGCTGTGGTAGGATGACGGTCAACGTTTGTGCTCTTTTCATCACTAGTTGCAGTGTCGGCAGAATCAGTAGACAGGGGTCGATTCACAACAACACCCGAGGCTGCACCAACCGTCCGATTGAACGAGCACCGACCTAGGTTTTGTAAGAGTATGTTGGCTGTACTTGTTCTATTTGACAGTGCCCTAGCAGCCATGGCTATAACTATAAGATATGTTCAATGGCAAGTGCAAAACTTAAAACTGACTGTTTCTGAGTAACAGTGGAGATGAGTACATGGAGGAACGTTTGTACAGAAGAAAGAGCGGTGGGTTAGTTGTACTGTTGGCGTGGTGTGACGAAGAGCAAACACGTGTGCTGTGTTAGTTATAATAATAGGTAAATGCCTGCAGAAACGCTATCAAACACGTGTGCTGTGTTAGTTATAATAATAGGTAAATGCCTGCTGAAACGCTATTCTCTGCGGAGGTTTTACCTGCGGTGCTGTGCGGTGGTTTTGATCTAGTCTGTTCATTTTTGATCGGACAGACTGTATTACGGGTTCACTAAATTTTGAGTTTTTTTAAAATTCATGCAAGATCTGATCTGATCCATCCGATCCGAAACGAACATACCATATCAAAACTACCGCACAGCTGATATCTCCATATTATATCTAGTTTACAGCCCTAATTCGCACTTAAATCTGTGTTTTAAAGCCTATAAATGTGGACTTTATACTTCTATTTCGATGAAATGTGGTACTGCTATGTTTTGTTTGGTATTTTGCAGGAAAAATGGCGAAAAACTGGTTCTGACTACTTTTCATACGGCTCGTACATGATCTGCCCCACCACACAGAAGGTTCCATAGCAGAGGCATCAAGTCTCCAAGATAAAACGCAAGCATACGGCCCGTATGGGGTTCCCTACGGACCATAGGACGCTAAATGGGAAAATCCAGCTGGAATATGAAATCAGCTTAATTTAAGGAGGCCGAAAAGGAAACCTCTAGAGGCGCGATCTGGGGCATTAAAGGAGATATTCCTCACCAAAAAAAAGGAGATTCACCACTGGGACTTGGACAACCTTTCTTGGAGCAAAAGACAAGAGGAGGAAAAGAAGAAGAGAAGTGAAAAACGCGAGTTTGCAACGGATCTTCGGATTTTCCACTGTTTTGTCATGAACTCTTTCATCTCTTGTTATTTGTGTTATCTTATGAACATGAGTAGCTAATTTACTTTGTTTCTAGGGGTAAGATGTAGTTTTTAGTTTGGTTTTGTTGCATGCTACTTGGATTTTGTGTTGAATGCTTTGTTTTTACTTTGTTGAGTAGTATTCCGATTGCTTTATTTGTGCTTGCTTGAATTGATTAGTCATCCCTCTAGATGAATGCGCACATCTATGTGTTATGAGCAAAGTCTATGACATTTAATACAACCGAATAAAGTATATGAAGTAGGGTGAAACCAAGGAGTACCCGAAAGACGAAACTTTCCTTGAGGCGAAAGTCCTTGGATACTTTTAGTAAACCAACAAGTAACTTAGATAAATTAGGCCAAAATGCGAAAGTTGAGGTTTAACGCATCTAAGAGGGAAGTATTTGAGTCCGGTAATCGG
>JARJHM010001223.1:0-50062 GCA_033356055.1 Carex pumila | reverse complement strand
AACCCTAAACCCTAAACCCTAAACCCTAAACCCTAAACCCTAAACCCTAAACCCTAAACCCTAAACCCTAAACCCTAAACCCTAAACCCTAAACCCTAAACCCTAAACCCTAAACCCGAAACCCTAAACCCGAAACCCTAAACCCGAAACCCCAAACCCCAAACCCCAAACCCCAAACCCCAAACCCCAAACCCCAAACCCCAAACCCCAAACCCCAAACCCTAAAACCCAAACCCTAAAACCCAAACCCTAAAACCCCAAACCCCCAACCCCAAACCCCCAAAACCCCAAACCACAAACCCCAAACCCCAAACCCCCAAACCCCCAACCCCCAAAACCCCAAACCCCAAACCCTAAGCCGTATCTGCTTAGTTTTTTCCCAACGCTTGGCTGCATCGGCTTAATTTTCTCCAAGATAGACTTGATTTCCCTGTTGGAGATTTGAGCTTGGCCGTTCAACTGAGGATGGTAAGAGGTGGAGACCTTGTGCGTCACTCCATGTCGCCACAGGAGATTGTTGAATTGACGGTTTATGAAATGCTTCCCTCCATCACTGATGACAACCCTTGGCACTCCAAAGCGAGGAAAGATGACATCATTAAATAATTGCTTTACCCCGTTTGAGTCAGCTCTTCGACAAGCCACCGCCTCGACCCATTTTGACACGTAGTCAACCGCAACCAGGATGTACTCATTCCCACATGAAGTTGAAAATGGTCCCATGAAATCTATGCCCCACACGTCGAAGACCTCGACCTTGAGAATGGACTTGAGAGGCACCTCGTTGCGATTGGTGATGTTCCCAGTGCGTTGACACTTGTCACACGACATCACCAAGGCTTTCGCATCTTTAAAGAGAGATGGCCAGAAGAAACCACATTGCAAAACCTTGGCGGCTGTCTTAGAGAACGAGGCATGTCCTCCATAGGCGGACGAATGGCAGTGCTCAAGAATGGAGCGTGTCTCCTCATATGGTACACAGCGTTGGAAGATGCTATCGATCCCTAACTTGAAAAGAAAGGGTTCGTGCTTGAAATAGAAACTTGCGTCAGATTTTAGCTTCTTCCATTACTGGTAGGTCATGGTGTTTGGGAGAATCCCAGAGGCAAGGTAATTGGCAATGTCTACATACCAAGGGTCTAAATACCTGCCCATGCGGGTCGCAATGGCGCCCATCCAAGTCGCATCATGATGGAAGCGGGTCGCATCATGATGGATGCGGGTTGCGAGATACTCCATGCGAGTCGCATCAAGGTGATCCAGAGCTGGGGCTGAGAAGAGCTGCTCGTCAGGGAATGAATCATCAATTGGCAAGTCGGCAAAGCTCTCGCCATCCAAGCGAAGTCTGGACAGATGGTCGGCTACGGTGTTCTCGACTCCCTTCTTGTCCTTGATCTCAAGATCAAATTCTTGGAAGAGAAGAATCCATCTTATTAGTCGAGGCTTCACGTCCTGCTTTCTCAACAAGTACCTGAGTGCGGCATAGTCAGTGTAGACGATGATCTTCGAGCCAACCAAATATAATCTAAACTTGTTAAGAGCAAACACAACGGTAAAAAGTTCCTTCTCGGTAGTCGTGTAGTTCATCTAGGCAGGATCTAGCACCTTGCTAGCGTAGTAGATGGCACACGGCATCGTTCCCTTCCTCTGCCCAAGAACTGCTCCTACTGCATAGTCTCTCACATCGCACATGATCTCAAAGGGAAGAGACCAGTCAGGTGGTTGCAGGATAGGTGCTGAGATGAGAGCTTCCTTCAAGCTGCAAAAAGATTTGACGCATTCGTTGGTGAAGACAAAGTCAGACTTTTTGATGAGCAGATTGGTAAATATTTTAGCAATCTTAGAGACATCCTTGATAAACCAACGGTAGAATCCAGCATGTCCAAGAAAGCTTCGAACTCCTTTAACGCTCGTCGGAATCTCTAGTTTCTCGATCACCTCAATCTTGGCCTTGTCGACTTCTATGCCCTTAGAGGTCACGACATGTCCCAGGACGACTCCTGACTGGACCATTAAGTGGCATTTCTCCCAATTCAGAATGAGATGGACTTCCTCACATATCTGCAAGATCTTGCACAGGTTAGTCAGACAAGAGTCAAACATGCACCATACACCGAGAAGTCATCCATGAAAATTTCAACCTCTTTCTCAATGAAATTTGAAAAGATGGCCATCATGGCTCTTTGAAAGATTGTTGGTGCATTGCACAGATCAAATGGCATCCTACGATACACGTACGTACCGTAAGGACAGGTAAAAGTGGTCATTTCTTGGTCTTGTGGGTGAATCGGTATTTGGAAAAAACCGGAGTAACCATCTAGATAGCAAAATATAGGAGTGATCTGCAAGTCATTCGAGGAGTTGGTCAACGAATGGCAAAGGGAAGTGGTCTTTGCATGTGGCCGCATTCAACTTCCTGTAGTCGATGCACATGCGATGCCCTGTCTGTTAGTTTGTAATAATCTAGAAGTCAATAATACGATAATTTATCATAAAGCTTTGTTCATGAATTGGATGATTAATATCATTTTGTTGCCTTGAGTATTATTGCATTTATGGATCATTTCGAGTTCATGACTGAAATTGTGAAACTCCTTAATATAGATGATATATACTCTTAATCTTAAAAGGTCACTAACCAAGGTAATTAGCAGGAACACTAATTACCGCTATAAGGTTAGTATGTGGATTAAAAGATGGTTAAGTTTTACAAACCACCTGACACGAGATGTCATTTTAATCACATAGATATATGTTCCAAGAACATGATATTTGACAGACCCCGAATGAAACATTAAATAGAATTGTGTTCATGTCATTAATGCTTTCATTCAGTGTTAAGTTCTAAAGTATGAGGTATTCATCTTTCCTACTAAGAAATGTATATCTGAGATTGTTATCAAACGCTGTCGGTAAAATGCAGTTATAACGATAGCTCTTCGGTATACATGGCTTAGCTGAGGTAGTGATGGTTTACCAAAATTACTATTGTCCCTCGTATCTCTATACGAGCTATAGCATCACTGGGCCCCTTGATAGAGTAAGATTATCAGCGCGCGGTATGATTACAAGAGTAATCATATTTGATAATCTGCTCAAGATCAAGAAAAGATTAAGTTTACAAGGATGACACACATCTACCTTGAAACTAATCTGATAGCTATGAGACAGAAGAACAGGCACAAGTAAATTGTTTACTGGATCGTAATACTGTACTGTACAGCAACATCTGTGTAATTGGATGGTCATGATGTGTTGCCAGATGCCTCTCATGATTATAGAAGTTAAAACAGTTTTAATTCTATTTACCAACATAACACAGATCCTATTGTGTCACACCATATAGGAGTTAATCAGAGAATCTTATTGTGATTGATTATAAATTGGTTATGATCAATAGTAAGATGGTTATAATTAATTATACGTGTTATAATTAAATTATAAATGTTATGTAAAAATAACAAGCAAAAACATTGATTAATTTATAAACGTGTGTGACACGTTGTATAAAAGTTAACCGGTTAATTTATAAATGTGCAGGACACATTGTATAAATTACCGAAACAACAAACCGCAAGAAAAATATATATATAATTGTTCAGAATAATTATACGAGCATTGTTTGTGTTCGGGCCGAGGGCATTCGAGTCTTTTCAGATTCGTCCTTATCCGCATGACATGTCATCGATCCTATCCAGATGACACATCATCAATACCGAAACAAACAACCGCAAGAAATATAATTGTTCAGAATAATTATACGAGCATTATTTGTGTTCGGGCCGAGGGCATTCGGGTCTTTTTAGATTCGTGCTTATCCGCATGACATGTCATCGATCCTATCTAGATGACACGTCATCGATCTTATCCACATGACACCTCACCCCCCTAGGTGGCATGCCTTGTCATAGGGGTATTTTGGTCTTTTCACACCATTTTAGAGGCTATAAATAGAGGGGTGCATGAGAGGATTAAGATACTAATTCACTTGTATCGTTTCGTGCAGAATCGAATCGGTATTTTCTCTTTTTCTTGGTTTCTCTCCCAAATAGTGTTTCGGTTGAGGAAAGAAAGTTATATGTAGTTGACGTATAATCTTGCAGGTTGTTGTGGAGTATATTTACGGGATTGATGAATAGTGTTTTACCGAATTTAGCGGTATGTCAGTTTTGCTCATTTGATGAAACTGAGTAACCAAAAATTCGTGTTTACGGATTTTTGTCTTTTTCCCGTGAAGAAATTAACCGCTCTCTGGTTAGTCCTGGTGGATAACCGATAGAGGCATCAGACGTCTGATGCTCCGAGACGAGTCGATTCCTTCCGTGATGTAGCTCTACACGCTCGGTCTGCATTCCAACTGTGATTTGGAAACAAGGTATAAATATGTTATATTAATCTATTTAATTGGTAAGTAGATTAAAGTTTTAGAAATCAATCACGGAGTAGATCTGTAAAAGGATTAAATTGGGTTTTGATGCCAAAGGAATACTGAAGGTGGACCGCCTTGGAAAGTTTCCTGACATACCCCGTTTAATCCTGAGCTTAAGTTGGCCGTAGAAATTTTTGTTCTACGGTCATTCCGCACCTTAAGCCTAAACGAGTTTTGGTTACCGCGAAACCCCAAAAGTGGTATCCGAAACCCAACACTGTCACCACACGGGTTTGGACCAGCTCATTCATCTCATTTCTTACCACCGTTGCCCCTCCTTTCTTTGGCACCACGTGGACTGGGCTCACCCACCTAATGTCAGAGATAGGGTATATAATACCGGCGTCTAGAAGCTTGAAAATTTCTTTCTTGACTACCTCCTTTAGGTTTAGATTGAGCCGTCTCTGGTGTTCAACAGATGGCTTGTGATCATCCTCCAAGAAGATTCGGTGTGAACAGATGGACGGGCTGATCCCCTTCAAGTCGTTGATTGAATACCCAATCGCGCCTTGATGAAGCCCCAATTTCTCCAAAAGCTTGGCGGTTTGTTCGGGATTCAATTCTGCGTTCACAATAACCGGGAGAGATTAATTTGGACCAAGGTACTCGTACCTGAGGTTGGCTGGTAGAGGCTTGAGCTCAAGAGTGGGTTTCTCTGTCTGGTCCTTGACGCGGGTCGCATCATGTTCTAAGCGGGTCGCGTCGGGTGGACTCGACTTGCATTCTGACCTTGCGTATGCTCCATCTGACTCACTTCCACCAGCTTCAAAGCCTTCAGACCATGGCATGCGACTCGCATGAGGTTGATGCAGGTCGCATCCAAGTTCTCCCAGGTCAACTGCTTTCACATCTGCTCCACATGCTTCTGAATTCCTCGTCTCAACCTGCATTTCAGACATAAATTTGAAGTGTTCATTCATACTTTCATTGGTCCGCTCAAGAAGGTAGTCTTCTACCAAATCTGTTAGGCATTCTTCAAGCACATCTACTCGGAAACAAGATTCGGTTGAAGGATACTTCTGTTAGTTTGTAATAATCTAGAAGTCAATAATACGATAATTTATCATAAAGCTTTGTTCATTAATTGGATGATTAATATCATTTTGTTGCCTTGAGTATTATTGCATTTATCGATCATTTCAAGTTCATGACTGAAATTGTGAAACACCATAATATAGATAATATATACTCTTAAAAGGTCACTAACCAAGGTAATTAGCAGGAACACTAATTACCGCGAAAAGGTTAGTATGTGGATTAAAATATGGTTAAGTTTTACAAACCACCTGACACGAGATGTCATTTTAATCACATAGATACATGTTCCAGGAACATGGAATTTGACAGACCCCGAATGAGACATTAAATAGAATTGTGTTCGTGTCATTAATGCTTCTCATTCAGTGTCACGTTCTAAAGTATGAGGTATTTATCGTTCCCACTAAGAAATATGTATGTGTGATTGCTATCTACCGCTGTCCGTAAAAAGCAGTCATAACGGTAGCATTCCCATATGTATAGCTTAGCTGAGGAAGTGATAGTCTACCAAAAGTACTATTTGTCCCTCGTATCTCTATACGAGCTATAACATCACTGGGCCCCTTGATAGAGTTAGATTATCTGCTAGCAGTATAATTACAAGAGTAATTATATTTGATAATCTGCTCATGATCAAGAAAAGATTCAGTTAGCAAGGATGACACACATCTACCTTGAAACTGATCTGATAGCTATGAGACAGAAGAACAGACACAAGTAAATTGTTTACTGGATCGTGATATTGTACAGTACAGCATCATCTGTGTAATTGGATGGTCATGATGTGTTGCCAGACGCCACCCATGATTATAGAAGTTAAAACAGTTTTAACTCTATTTACCAACATAACACAGATCCTATTGGGTCACACCATATAGGAGCTAATTGGAGAATCTTATTTTGATTGATTATAAATTGGTTATGATCAATGATAAGATGGTTATAATTAATTATATGTGTTATAATTAAATTATAAATGTTATGTAAAAATAACAAGCAAAAAACATTGGTTAATTTATAAACGTGTGTGACACGTTGTATAAAAGTTAACCGGTTAATTTATAAATGTGCAGGACATATTGTATAAATTACCGAAACAACAACCGCAAGAAAAATATATATAATTATTCAGAATAATTATACGAATATTATTTGTGTTCGGGCCGAGGACATTCAGATCTTTTCAGATTTGTCCTTATTCGCATGACATGTCATTGATCCTATCCAGATGACACGTCATCGATACCGAAACAAATAACCGCAAGAAATATAATTGTTCAGAATAATTATACGAGCATTATTTGTGTTCGGGCCGAGGGCATTCGGGTCTTTTCAGATTCGTGCTTATCCGCATGACATGTCATCGATCCTATCCAAATGACACGTCATCGATCTTATCCACATGACACCTCACCCCCTAGGTGGCATGCCTTGTCATAGAGGTATTTTGGTCTTTTCACACCATTTTAGAGGCTATAAATAGAGGGGTGCATGTGAGGATTAAGATACTAATTCACTTGTATCGTTTCGTGCAGAATCGAATCGGTATTTTCTCTTTTTCTCGGTTTCTCTTCCAAATAGTGTTTCAGTTGAGAAAAGAAAGTTATACGTAGTTGATGTATAATCTTGTGGGTTGTTGTGGAGTATATTTACGGGATTGATGAATAGTGTGTTACACTTAGGGGCACCTCTAATTGCTCAAAAACTGAAATTAAATTGCAATTGAAATTAAATAGATGAGTTTAGAGAAATTTGACACGCGGGATGTTAACGGAGTTCGGCAAAACAAAGGCCTACGTCTCCAGGGCTTCGCAACCTTGAGTGGTGCGCCTTTCTATTACCCAATACGAAAGGATTACAACTTGTGAACCGTTGAGCCCTTACACACCAAGCGGGAAGTCAAACGGCCAACTCAAAGAGATGAGAACAAGGTCTCAATTGTCTAGAACACAAGAGAAACACTCAATAGATTACTCTAACCTAATCTAGATCAAGATTAGTGAAGTAGGTTTGAGGTTGCTTGAGGGATTTTGAAGTTTTAAGCTCTCACAACAAATGGAGTAGGCTAAGCTCTTAGAAAATCGCTTTAGAATGATTAGGGTCGGCTGAGATGGATTGGGAAGAGATCCCATCACTTTATTTATAGTGTCAGCTCAAAAATGAGCTATTTGACATAAAACGTTACCAACGTTTTATAAAACGTTGTAACGTTTTATTCAAATACGATTTTAGGGTTTTAATTCTCTGACAGCTTAGTAAAACGTTACAACATTTTAACCTGTAAAAACTTGATCAAAATAGAAATTATTTGTTGTTTAAATCTCCTTGAAACGTTATAACGATTTATAAACGTTACAATGCTTTATAAACGTTACAACGTTGTATAAACGTTACAATGTTTCATTTTGGTACAGTACAGCTGTGGTTCAGTAGTTCTGTAGCTGTTAAACGTTACAACGTTTGTATAACGTTATAACGGTGTAACAATGTTTCTTTTTTTGATCAGTTTATTGTTTCAGACCAATGTAAAACGTTACAACGTTTTGAAAACGTTCACAACGTTTTATCCCATTTTAATCAACCTCACACATACTTTACCAAGTTTCTGATTTTACAATTTATATTCTTGATAAAGGTCTTCGTGATTTCTCCAGTCCAAGCATGTTATACTGCAATTCTTACTCTTCTTGGACCTACATAATCTCAAAATAGAAGAAATCGTAAAATTCAATAATTGTATATTTTTGCAAATTAGTCAAATAGACGTAAAAGATTATTGTACGAACAACAATCTCTCCCTTTTGGCAATTTGCAAAAACATACAATGTGAGTAAGTGCATAAATCGAAAATTTTCAAAAATTTTCAAAAATTAGTTAATCCAATTTTGATTTTGCATGTCCAGCCATTTGTACCAATTTCTCCCCCTTTTGGAAATCGACGAAAGGGTGAAAAATTAGTACTAATTTAAAGTGCTCCCCCTCAAATTATGCACTCCCCCTCAATTTAACAATATAACAATGATAACTTACAAATAAAATAAGATTGAGGGCATAACTCTAACATGCAAGACAATTCAATTTCATTTCACCACATCAAATTAGGCATATCAATATGCACAAACCATGCATATAAAACATTTCAATTCATGCAATCCAAACAATTCAATACAACTTGTCAAGGCTCCAAGATATCGAATTTTACAATTTTGCAATATAGCCCCTAACAAGTTAGCAATTCATACACCATATTTAAAACATCTACATCTCATACATATCCACACCAAATTCCAAATAACACAATTCAAACAATTCAACTAAATTAAATCATTTCAAAACAACATTTCACCAATTCAACAATTGCAACAATTCAACTAACTTAACCAAATTAAAACAATTCAACAATTCAAATTAAATATGCAACAAATAATTCATGCAATCAACAAACAATTAAATTAGCAAGTTTTTAGTTTTTGAAATTGTGCGGTCTACTCGTCATTCATGGGGTCGTTTGGTGCATCGGCCATCTCTTCTTCTTCTCCATCACCTTCCTCTGCATCCTCCTCTTCGTCACCTTCGAGGTCCTCTTCCTCAACTAGATTCTCACGTGCTCATGCCGGGCTTCCCGAGGGACCAAATTGCTTGACAAAGCAATTTGAGAGACTTGATTGAACTTCATCAAGAGCATTGAGAGCTC
The DNA here is from genome assembly GCA_033356055.1 of Carex pumila. Taxonomy (NCBI): domain Eukaryota; kingdom Viridiplantae; phylum Streptophyta; class Magnoliopsida; order Poales; family Cyperaceae; genus Carex; species Carex pumila. The sequence continues at coordinate 40,901 of JARJHM010001223.1, read as the reverse complement.
GGGCATGTGCTCGCAGTTGTTTCCTTATCCTCATTTGCCCCTTTTCCAGATTATCAAACCTTCTTTGCGTTGCTTGATGATTTTGTTGAATCTCAAGTCTTTGAGCATGCATTTGTTGGCATAACCACATCATTTGTGCTTCTTGACCTTGTGGACGAACAAACGCACCCTCCTGTTGAACAAATGCACCCGCTGGTGGCACGTATTGTGGTTGAGGTTGAGGTTGAGGTTGAACCGAGACCACTTCTTCTTCCGGGTCCCAATATTGATTGGGTAAGGCTTCTACATGGTTTATCCACCTGTTGATGTCTCTTGCATCAGGTTCGTAGCGCCTCAGACCCGAGGATGAATGTCCATGAACCCACCCGATTTTGGTTAGGTTATCAACCAAATTTTTCGGGAATGAGATTTCTGCATCTTCGGGTAGTTGGATACCATTTAGGCGGATGATCTTGTGAATGAGATGGGCATATGGCAGAGAATGGACTGTGGTTCCAAATGAACCGCTTATGTGATGAAGAAAGATGTAGGGAATGTTAATGGTGACGAAGAAAGTACATGGGTCCCCACTCGAGATTGGTTTTGATTGTGATTTTGGGCATGAGAATGTTGTTGATGAAGAGAAATAGTAACCGATGTAGGGATGGAAGGTGAGATGTATAGATTGGTGCTCCGGCTATGTTGTTCCGGTCAAACCATTTCTTGTACTCACTTGAGGTACCATCGGCATAGAGAGGCCAACTTCTCAAGGGATAGGTTTCCTCCCCGTCATTCTGAACCCCAAGCCATTGAGCCACATTACCCAGAGAAAGTGCAATCTCTTGCCCGCCAACCCAAGAAGTGATAATGAAGGGTTCATCTTGGATTTTGATGTTTGCATAGAATGTGCGGGTTAGGAGATCGGTGTACGGTTCATTACAACTCACAATTGGTTCCCAACCCCAATGTTTCACATAGTCAATTATCTTGTCATCTTCGGGTTGGGAGAAAGTAACCGTGATTTGTCAAACCGGTAGCAATCAGTTATCTTCCTATTCATTAAAGACCCCACATAATTCTCATAGGCAACTATATCCCGAAAGAGGTACCTATTTGACCGATGAATTGTCCAGTTCGGTTCTATGTTTCCCCCACTACCTTGAGCACCCTCCGGGTCCACACGGGGTCTTTTCTTACCACCCTTAGGAATAGCACGGGGTTTTGGAGCCATTTGATTGAGTTGAGAGTGAAAGTTTACCGATTAAGAAGAGAAGTGTAGTGGTGAAGCCGGATCGTCAATCCAACGGTCGGATCGCCGGATTTGCGTCTAGGGTTTAGGCTAGGGTTTTAGAGAGAGAGAGATAGAGAGAGAGAAATGAGATTTGGAGAAGAGAATAGAGTAGAGAGAAGAGAGGAGAAGAGAAATCAAGAAAAATTTCTTGATTTGGTGGAGTAAGATGGCCGGAATGGGTAGAGAGAGAGAGAACGGCGGAGTAGAGGAAGAAGAGAAAATGGAGGAAGAGGAGGGAGGTTTTGGAGAGAAAAGATGAGGAAGGGACGGGTCCGGATCCAATATAACGCCTTTTCGCTGTAAAACGTTACCAACGTTTTACAACCGTTACCAACATTTGTTTAAAACACTGTGTTTTTACCTAAAACGTTATGACGTTTTTGTAACGTTTGTGTAAACCTTTCGGACTTTTGAAGTCTCATAAAACGTTACCAACGTTTGGAAAGCGTTACAACGTTTTCATTTGTAATTTTTGCAATTTTGGTCCCTTGTCAGGTAACCGTTGTAACTTTTTATAAACGTTACCAACGTTTTGAATGAAACTTTTACAATGTTAGCCCTTGTCAGACAAACGTTGCCACGTTTATAAAAACGTTGTGACGTTTCTAAAACGTTGGAACGTTTTTGTAACGTTTGTGTAACGTTTTGGTGCACCTTTCGGACTTTTGAAGTTTCACAAAACGTCACCAACGTTTTTAAAAAACGTTATAACGTTTTATTTCTGTAGAACATTCTTGAAAGGAACTATTTTGATTGCAAATGATTATTTTGAAATAAGTTATGAATATGTTTATTCTCTAAATTCAAGCATGCCTAATTTAAAGCTCAATTCATTGTGTTGTTGAGTGTTTAGGGATTTTGTGAATATATCGGCAATTTGTTCTTTGGTGTCGATATGTATGAGTTCAATTTCACCTTTTTCTATATGATCCCTAATAAAATGATGCCTTATCTCTATGTGCTTGGTTCTAGAATGAAGGACCGGATTTTTGGATATCATAATGGCACTAGTATTGTCACACATAATTGGTACGTTGCGGAAGCGAATTTCATAATCATTTAGGGATTGAATCATCCAAAGAATTTGTGTGCAACAACTACCGGCCGCTACATACTCGGCTTCCGTTGTGGAAAGGGCAATCGAAGTTTGTTTGCGACTTGACCAAGACACAAGTGAACCACCAAGAAATTGGCATGTACCACTTGTGCTTTTTCTATCCATACGGTCTCCGGCAAAATCGGCATCGGCATATCCTATCAAGTCTAAATCCGATTGTTTGCCATACCATAATCCCAAATTTAAACTACCCTTGACATATTTAAGAATTCTTTTAACGGCTTTCAAGTGCAATTCTTTGGGATTTGATTGATACCTAGCACATAGACATACCGCAAACATTATATCGGGTCTACTAGTGGTTAAATAAAGTAGGCTACCTATCATAGCTCGGTATTGAGTAATGTCCACCGATGTGCCATTTGGATCCGAGTCAAGATTAGCATTTGTAGCCATTGGAGTTTTGCTTGTATTGCTTTCGGTCATCCCAAACTTCTTGATCAACTCCTTCGCATACTTGGTTTGACTCACAAAGGTGCCATCTGATATCTCCATATTATATCTAGTTTACAGCCCTAATTCGCACTAAAACCTGTGTTTTAAAGCCTATAAATGTGGACTTTATACTTGTATTTCGATGAAATGTGGTACTGCTATGTTTTGTTTGGTATTTTGCAGGAAAAAGGGCGAAAAACTGGTTCTTACTACTTTTCATACAGCCCGTATGACATACCCTACGGGCCGTACAGGATCTGCCCCACCACACAGAAGGTTCCATAGCAGAGGCATCAAGTCTCCAAGACAAAACACAGGCATACGGCCCGTATGGGGGTCCCCTACGGGCCGTACGGCGCTAAATTGGCAAATCCAGCTGGAATCTGAAATCAGCTGAAATCAAGGAGGCCGAAAAGGAAGCCTTTGCAGACGCGATCTGGGGCATTAAATGAGAGATTTCCACACCAAAAAAGGGGGGATTCACCACTGGGACGGAGAACAAGCTTTCTTGGAGCAAAAGACAAGAGGAAAAGGAGGAGGGGAGGTGAAAAACGCGAGTTTGCAACGGATCTTCAGATTTTCCACTGTTTTGTCATGAACTCTTCTATTTTCTGTTATTTGTGTTATCTTATGAACATGAGTAGCTAATTTACTTTGTTTCTAGGGCTAGGATGTAGTTTCTAGTTTGGTTTTGTTGCATGCTACTTGGATTTTTGTGATGAATGCTTTGTTTTTACTTTGTTGAGTAGTATTTCGATTGCTTTATTTGTGCTTGCTTGAATTGATTAGTCATCCCTCTAGATGAATGCGCACATCTATGTGTTAGGAGCCAAGTCTATGACATTTAATCCAACCGAATAAAGTATATGAAGTAGGGTGAAACCAAGGAGTAACCGAAAGGCGAAACTTTCCTTGAGGCGAAAGTCCTTGGATACTTTTAGTAAACCAACAAGTAACTTAGATAAATTAGGCCAAAATGCGAAAGTTGAGGTTAGGTATCTAGATCTGGTCGATAGAAACCCTAAACATTAGTATCAGCACAGAAAACAGTAGCTGCAACATTAACTCGGGGTCCCATACGGGCCGTACGGGAAACCCTACGGGCCGTATGCCTCGGGACTGAACAGAAATGAAATCTGAACCCTGGAAACGCCTTTTTATAAATTTTAAACAACTTTAATTCTCTTTTATTGCTTTTAAATTTGTTATAAATCAGTAGAATTATTATAACCAAACCAAATCAATCTCTCTCACTTCTAGAATCTCAAGTAATTTTAGGATAAGTCCGGTTGTTTCCTTCCACTCCCTTGGATCGATACCTTAACATACTCATCGACAGGATAGTTCACTTGCTATCCGATTTGACAGAGTGTAACAAAGGTTTAAAAGGTATAGCTTGCTATACTGAAACTTTGAAGCATATAATCTGTGTGGAACACCATCCATGAGTTGCTTGATTTGGAGTCCCAAGAAGAAATTCAATTCACCCATCATGCTCATCTCGAATTCACTACTCATAAGAGAAGAAAATTCCTCGGCAAGTGCCGCATTAGGTGAACCAAAAATTATATCATCTACATAAATTTGCACCACCAAAAGTGATCCATCTCTCTTCTTGGTGAAAAGAGTTGTATCATTTTTGCCTCTAATGAATTCATTGTCAATTAGAAAGGAACTTAATCTACCATACCATGCCCTAGGGGCTTGTTTAAGTCCATAGAGTGCTTTGATGAGTCTATACACATGATTAGGAAATGTTGAATCAACAAAGCCTTGAGGTTGATTAACATACACCTCCTCATCTATGAGTCCATTCAAAAAAGCACTTTTAACATCCATTTGAAATAATTTGAAATTTTTGTTTGAGGCATATGCTAAAAGCATTCTAATGGATTCAAGACGAGCTACGGGTGCAAAGGTTTCTTCAAAGTCAATACCCTCTTGTTGTTTGTACCCTTGAGCTACCAACCTAGCTTTGTTGCGAATTACATTTCCATCTTCATCCTTTTTATTTCTAAAAACCCATTTGGTTCCAATAATCATTCTATCACTTGGTTTAGGTACAAGTTCCCAAACTTTGTTACTTTCAAATTGACCAATTTCTTCTTGCATGGCACAAATCCAACTAGGGTCTACATTTGCATCTTTGAAATTTTTAGGTTCGATATGAGAAACAAATGCACAATGACCTATCATTTGATTTAATTTGGATCTTGTTTTAACCCTTTCCCTAGGATCACCAATTACATTAGAAAGAGGATGAGATGGTACTTCCCTTAGGTCTTGAGGAATTTGGTACTCAATTCTTGGAGGTTGTATCTCTTCGGTTTGCATTCCTTCAGCTATTGGATCCATCTCATTATTGGTTGCATCCATTTCGGGTTGAGTTTGTTCAGGTTGATTCTCAATTGTGTCAGTTCTTGTCTCAACTTCATCTTGATCAAGAATTGGCACTTCAACACCTACAATCTCAATACCTTTCTCGACCTTTTGATTAGCACTTTCATCAAATTTAACATGCACGGATTCAATTACAATTCTTTGAGATGGAATGTAAATTCTATAGGCTTTACTTGAATTTGAGTACCCTACAAACATTCCCTTAATTGATTTAGAATCAAATTTAGTTACTTTGGGGGATTCATCAAGAACAAAGCATTTTGAACCAAATACTCTAAAATGAGATATCTTAGGCTTGTACCCTTTCCATAGATCATATGGTGTTTTATTCAATATGGTCCTTATGCTTACGCGATTTACTACGTAGCATGCCGTATTTACCGCCTCGGCCCACAAATGTTTGGGTAAGGAGTATTCATTTAGCATGGTTCGGGCAAGCTCAACTAAGGTTCGGTTCTTCCTCTCAACTACCCCATTTTGTTGAGATGTACGAGGAGCCGAATACTCATGTTTGTATCCCCTTTTAGAGCAAAGTTGATCAAATTTTGCATTTTCAAATTCCCCCCCATGGTCGCTTCTAATTCTAATGATTTTTGATCCCTTTTCATTTTCAACACGTTTGCAAAATTCAATGAAGTTGCTAATTGCATCATCCTTGTGTTGTAGGAATAAAACCCAAGTAAAGCGACTATAGTCATCTACAATTACATATGCGTATTTCTTTTTGGCCAAACTTGGTACACTAATTGGTCCAAATAAATCCATATGTAACAATTGCAAAGGTTGATCGGTTGAAACCATGTCCTTGGATTTAAAGCTACTTTTAGTTTGTTTACCTTGAACACATGCCTCACATAGTCCTTCAAGTTCTAGTTTATGTGTTGGTAAACCTCGTACAAGATCTAATTTCACTAATTTTCTAATGGTATCAATTGAAACATGACCTAATCTACGATGCCATAACCATGATCCATTAGATGTGGCACTTAGACATGTTTCACCGGAGTCAAAATGGGTAAAATACAAGTAATATACATTTTTCTTTCTTTTACCCGAATATATCAAAGCATCATCCGAAGACCTAACTATGTGACAAGCATTAATATCAAATTTAGCATAGTATCCCGAGTCACATAGCTTACTTATACTAAGTAAGTTATAATCTAATCCATCCACAAGGTATACATTGGATATGGTCAAGTGTTGGTTACCAATTGAGCCTGTACCAATAATAGAGCTCTTTCTTTGATTATTACCAAAAGTAACCGTACCCCCATCATATGATTCTAAGAATTTAAAATTTGATTTGTCACCAGTCATATGGTGTGAGCATCCACTATCAATGATCCAAGCACTTTCCTTTTGAGATGAAATCAAACACACCTACAAAGTATATATTAGTTATTATTGAGTTAGTAACTAACATATACCTTGTCTTTAATGCTTTTGAGTAGTAGAACCTTGTTTGAGAATGGATTGATATTTCACTTCATGCATACCACTCTTATGATTACCATGTGACCTATTTGCAACTTTAAATGCAACACTCTTGGTTTTGTTTGAATCAAATCTATTGTGATGTTGGGGAACATCTCTAGCTAAACTATTCCTTTGAGTTTTATTTTGTAAAACAATCTTGTTTTTGAATTCATAAAGCCATCCATCGGGTCCTTTGAAATAAGTTTTGTTTGACTCCTTTAGATTAAAAGTGTTCCTATCATTATTTTTAAAAACCTTTTTGTTTTTAACATTTCTTTTATTGTACTTGTACCTAAATGCATAATTTGGTGATTTTTCATTTTGTTTAACATTCGAGACATGTGAAGACTTCAATTTTGATGCTTCCTTATTCAAGAGAGTTAAACCATTTTTAGTAAAAAATTGATAAGTTGAATATTGTTCACAATTAAACTTAAGTTTGGCATTTGGAATGCTTGAAGTTTGAGAATGTTCCCCTTTTTCTTTAGGGCCTTGCATGTGATTTGATTTAAGTGAGGATTTACCCTTCTCAAATCCAAGACCAACTCTATCATTTTTATAATAGGATTTATCATGTATTAACTTGCTCACATAATAGGGATCTAGACTAGTGACTTTTGATAATTCACTAGGAGATCTCAAGGCCCGAATTTCGGTCTCCAAGGTTTGAACCTTAACTTTTAAAATGCCTATTTCACCTAAGTGCGATGCTTTTAATTTTTTATTTTCAAGTTCTAACATATCATTTTTAGCAATTAATTTTTGGATAATACCTTCCTTTTCAACCAAGGTTCTATTTGAATCATCAATGAGAGATCGCAACCTAGATTCATTAGCATCGTGCATTAGGGTTTTATTTGTGAAAGTGCTTGCATCATTGGTTTCTAACCGATTGGTACACAAGTCATGGTTGGTCTCATTTGTAAGTATACAATTTTCAATATCAATTTCTCCACTATATTCTTCACCACCTTCATTTACAAATTCTTGTTCGGTCTCATAACCATCAAGACTAAGAGTTGAATGTACCTCATTTGCGAAATTTGTTTAAGGTTTTGACTTCATCATCTTCCTCCTTGGCATTCCTTGATTTAGCAAGCTCCATGAGAAAGTTGATGGTTGTCTCATCGGTGATGTTCTTGCTTGCTATAATTGAGTCCATGTCGATCTTCAAGAGACCTTCATCTACACTTGCCATCAATGCAAGGTTGATCTCCTCTTCATTTTCCGATTCCATATCGGATTTATCTGTCTTGCTATCCGAAAACAAGGCTTGCATAGCTTTGGCTTTCTTCTTTTTGTATCCGTCATACTTTTGCCTTGGTTTTCGGTCTTGTTGTTTCTCACCATCCGTATTCTTCAATTGTGGGAATAGTTTGAAACATGTTTGGATAGTATGTCCCTCTCTATGGCATGCAAAACATACTACCCTCTTGCTCTTCTCTTCTCGTTCCTTGTTATATTTTCTTTCAAAATCAAGCATTCCTTGAAACATTTTGGATAAGAGAAGGGCATCCTTGGATGTTTCATGATCAATTTTGTTGATAAATTGATCATTTGAAAGACGGGTGTTTGAGGAGCTTGGAAAGTTACGGTTTTGTGCCGGAAAAGCTACGATTTTGGATTTTGAGCTTTGCTTCAAATTACCGGATTGTCGAAGTTTTTCTTCAAAACTCCTAAAATGAGCATAGAGGTCATCCGGTGTGAATGTGTCATGCGTGCCTTGGATTGCCTCTAGAGCACTCACCAATCCGGACCATCTATCCCTCATGAGCATCACCCTCAATAGCTTTCCAACAATTTTATTGTTAGAAAGTGGTTCTCCCAATTCGGTAAACTCATTTTGGATATGCATAAGTCTATTATACATATCCTCGATGCTTTCACCATCTTCAACCTTAAAGGTTTCAAATTTTGCTTCTAAACCGGTTATTTTGGTTCGTTTGATTTGGGTATTTCCTTCATACCGGTTTACAAGAGCATCCCACATTTCTTTTGCACTTGATGCACTCCCAAAGAGTGAGGCTACCGATTCACTAACCAAATTGAATATGGCATTAGTTGCTAAGTCATTGTCTTTCTTGGTTTGTTTGGAATCGATGGTCTCAATTTTGGCATCGGTTGAACTATCGGTAGCAACATTTGTGTATGTTGGTGTGTACCCCTTTTCAACCACATACCATACCTCAAGGATATTCAAGTAATTAATCATGGTTTTCTTCCAATGCATGAAATTTTTGGTAGTAGTACCAAAAATTAGGGGTTCTTTCACGGATCTATAGGGTGCCATTTGTCAAGTTGATCTAATATCCAATTAAGTGTGTCTTAATTCGAGTAACTTGCTCTGATACCACTTTGTTACACTTAGGGGCACCTCTAATTGCTCAAAAACTGAAATTAAATTGCAATTGAAATTAAATAGATGAGTTTAGAGAAATTTGACACGCGGGATGTTAACGGAGTTCGGCAAAACAAAGGCCTACGTCTCCAGGGCTTCGCAACCTTGAGTGGTGCGCCTTTCTATTACCCAATACGAAAGGATTACAACTTGTGAACCGTTGAGCCCTTACACACCAAGCGGGAAGTCAAACGGCCAACTCAAAGAGATGAGAACAAGGTCTCAATTGTCTAGAACACAAGAGAAACACTCAATAGATTACTCTAACCTAATCTAGATCAAGATTAGTGAAGTAGGTTTGAGGTTGCTTGAGGGATTTTGAAGTTTTAAGCTCTCACAACAAATGGAGTAGGCTAAGCTCTTAGAAAATCGCTTTAGAATGATTAGGGTCGGCTGAGATGGATTGGGAAGAGATCCCATCACTTTATTTATAGTGTCAGCTCAAAAATGAGCTATTTGACATAAAACGTTACCAACGTTTTATAAAACGTTGTAACGTTTTATTCAAATACGATTTTAGGGTTTTAATTCTCTGACAGCTTAGTAAAACGTTACAACATTTTAACCTGTAAAAACTTGATCAAAATAGAAATTATTTGTTGTTTAAATCTCCTTGAAACGTTATAACGATTTATAAACGTTACAATGCTTTATAAACGTTACAACGTTTCATTTTGGTACAGTACAGTTGTGGTTCAGTAGTTCTGTAGTTGTTAAACGTTACAAGGTTTGTATAACGTTATAACGGTGTAACAATGTTTCTTCTTTTGATCAGTTTATTGTTTCAGACCAATGTAAAACGTTACAACGTTTTGAAAACGTTAACAACGTTTTATCCCATTTTAATCAACCTCACACATACTTTACCAAGTTTCTGATTTTACAATTTATATTCTTGATAAAGGTCTTCGTGATTTCTCCAGTCCAAGCATGTTATACTGCAATTCTTACTCTTCTTGGACCTACATAATCTCAAAATAGAAGAAATCGTAAAATTCAATAATTGTATGTTTTTGCAAATTAGTCAAATAGACGTAAAAGATTATTGTACGAACAACATAGTGTTTTACCGAATTTAGCGGTATGTCAGTTTTGCTCATTTGATGAAACTGAGTAACTGAAAATTCGTGTTTACGGGTTTTCGTCTTTTCCCTGTGAATAGTGTTTTTGCAGAATTTCTGGCAGAAGAAATTAACCACTCTCTGGTTAGTCCTGGTGGATAACCGATAGAGGCATCAGACGTCTGATGCTCCGAGACGAGTCGATTCCTTCGGTGATGTAGCTCTACACGCTCGGTCTGCATTCCAACTGTGATTTGGAAACAAGGTATAAATATGTTATATTAATCTATTTAATTGGTAAGTAGATTAAAGTTTTAGAAATCAATCACGGAGTAGATCTGTAAAAGGATTAAATTGGGTTTTGATGCCAAAGGAATACTGAAGGTGGACCGCCTTGGAAAGTTTCCTGACATACCCCGTTTAATCCTGAGCTTAAGTTGGTCGTGGAAATTTTTGTTCTACGGTTATTCCGCACCTTAAGCCTAAACGAGTTTTGGTTACCGCGAAGCCCCAAAAGTGGTATCCGAAACCCAACAACTTCATGGCGCGATCGATTTGAAAACTCACTTTCTCCCCTCCGAAGTTCATGGTCAGCGTTCCTTGAGATACGTCAATGATTACGCCTGCTGTTCTGAGGAAAGGTCATCCCAAGATGATGGGGACTTCCTTATCCTCTTCCATCTCCATGAATACAAAGTTGACAGGCACAAAGTACTTATCGACTTTAACTGGTACGTCTTCCACAATGCCAAGTGGTAACCGTACCGAGGAGTCTTCCAGCTACAACAACATTCGGGTAGGTCTGAGCTCACCTACCCCCATTCGATCGTAGATCGTGCATGGCATGAGACTCACGCTTGCTCCCAAGTCGCACAGAGCTCTTCTGATTGTTGCCTTTCTTATGATGCAAGGAATGGAGAACTTACCTGGGTCGTCCAATTTGGCAGGTAGGTCGCTCTTCAGAATGGCACTGCATTGTTCTGTCAACTTCACAGTTTCATTCCTCCCCAAGCTTTGCTTGTTGGATAGGATATCCTTCAGGAACTTGGCATAAGAGGGCATTTGAGTCAAGGCATTGGTGAACGGGATTGTGATATGCAAGCCTTTGATCACCTCAGTGAATTTCGTGAATTGTGCGTTCAACTTGTTCTTAGCTAATCGTCGGGGAAAGGGCATAGGTGGTCTGTAAGGTGCAGGTTTCTCAACCCCTTTCCCTTTCTCTTTGTCAGACCCATTTGATGCGGGTCGCGTGGTACCATTACGGGTCACGTCCACAGGTTCTTCAGGTGGTGTTGCTAGTCGTATTGGCTCGATGCAACTAGGATTCACAGGTTCCTCTGAGGTTGATGCAGGTCGCATCAGTTGGGATCTGATCAGTTGGGAAGGCTGGTTCATCGTACTGGGTCCCACTCCTCAGTGTGATCGCCTTAGCTTCTCCTCTGAGGTTTGGTTCTGGCTACGCAAGCAGCTTTGCAGGTTGAGGTTGGCTAGAAGTGACGATATGACTCAGTTGCTCCGACAATTTGCTTTGGGCGGTCGTTTGAGTTGCCATCGATTGCATTTGCTCCCACATCATTTGGTTCATCTTCCCTTGCTCGTGTGTAAAGTTGTTCATATATGGAGGTACGAATGGCTTAAAAGGTTCGGCTTGGTTCGCTCGGTTATTCTGATTAGGAAACGAAGCGTTCTGGTAGAAGCCCCTGTTGTTGTTGTTGTTGTTGTTGTTGGAAGAAGAGGGATTGTTCTATTTGTTGTTGTTGGAGGAAGAATTGCTGTTGAAAGGTGATCTTGGAGCGTTGTTGAATGGGGCCTGGTTGTTTTGATTCCACCTCCAATTCTGTTGCTCAATCGGGTCTTTGGAGTACGATCAGTTGAAAGGAGGTTTCGGAAATAAAGAAGGCTCGTTGTTGAGCGAGTTTACCTGTTCGAGCTCCTCTTCAGCCTGCACCATTGGACATTGCTCGTAGCTGTGCCTGTCGTCTCCGCACATGACACAGACCTGTGGTTTTTGCTCGACCGCCTTCAAACTCAGCTTGTCCGTTGCCCTCTGCATGGCGTCCATCTTGGCAGCTAGGGCGGTCATCTGATCCACCTCAAACTTCCCTCCAGCTCTAGGTCGGGTGTTGTCGCGGCCAGACCACTGTTGGTTCTGTGCCATGTTGTCGATCAGATTCATGGCCTCCAATAGTTCTCTCGACATTAGCGCTCCGCCCGCAACAGCATCAATGGTAGTACGAGTGGTATCAGATAAACCATCGTAGAAAGTTTGGATCAACAACTAGTCTGGTAAACCGTGGTGTGGGCAAGAATATTGGAACTCCCTAAACCTTTCCCAAGACTTGTTTAATGGTTCGTCAGACAATTGCCTAAAGCTGGTCAGTTCATTTCTTACCTTGGCAGTTCTTTTGTGAGGGAAAAACCTAGTAAAAAACAACTTAGATAACTCCCTCCAATTGGTAACAGAATCCCTAGGTAATGACCCTAACCACTTTTTAGCTTTGTCCCTGAGAGTAAAGGAAAATAAGGTGAGTTTCGTGTAGTCAGTGGTAGCCCCATTGGTCTTGATGGTGTTGATGCACTCGAGGAAAGTCTGGAGATGAGTGTGAGGGTCTTTGTGATCCATGCCATGAAATGTATTATGTTGCACCATGTTGACAACTCCTGGATTGAAGTTCGGTTATTGTCCAGGGATTCGTGATAGCCGGATCGCTCCTCTGACATCTCCTGCCCTTGGCACGTTGAACTCTCAAAGCGTCCTTGGCATGAAGATGTCTATCTCATCGTCAGACTGATCTGTTAGATCTTCCCTGTCTCTAGCCTCCCTATCCTCTCTGCTTGGGTGTTTTGACATTGCTCCCTCCACGCGAGTCGCTTCCAACTCAATGCGGGTCGCTTCAGGTTGAACGCGAGTCGCTTCAGGCGAGATGCGGGTCGCGTCAAAGGAAGGCTGAGCAGTTGGCTGTGCAGAAACAGTATCCTCTGGAGGAGTCTCGTCAAAGAGTGGACCTTTGCTCCTCAGATGATACTTTAGTTTATTTTTCCCTGTAAGAGGTGGTACGAAAGCCAGCTTTTAGTGATTTTGATAAGAAATGAAATACAAATAAAAGATACAAGTTAAAATCTAGATTAACTAAGATAAATAAAATTTCAGAAAATGAATGTCATTCCCGGCAACGGTGCCAAAAACTTGTTCAACTCGAAAGGTATACATAGAGTTTCAGTACAATGATTAATTGTACCTTTTAAAACTTTGAGTTACTCTCGATTAAGACTGCAAGTGCACAGCCCTGTTAGTATAGTAAAATCATGTATCGATCCACAGGGACGATTCTTTTCTAAACTCTTACTCGACTTAGTTAGGTACTAGAAGTGTAAAAGGTTGGGTTTGGTTTGTTTGTATTTCCTAATTTCAAGTGACGATTCAATTAACATTAAATAAAATTAATTAAAGATTTTAGTTTTGAACAATGATAAAAGGCATTCCCAGGGTTTCAGGTTTCATCCCAAACTTTGCCTTCTCTGGACCTGTCATGCGACTTGTATCATCTCTGTGCGACTCGTATGACACGACTCGCATCATCTCTAATGCGGATCGCTTGGTCCTCGAGCTGAGCTAACATGTGTTCGTATCTAAGCTGATTTCTTGTGCGAGGCTTCAACCTGTAGCTCTCACCTACTAGTATCTAACCTAAATTGATTGTCTGGTTTGCTAGAGGTACCCACAACCTTTCGATAATGGAAAGTTCACCTCTCAGTTACTATTGATCTTAGATCTACCTCAAATACTCAATCACAACTGCAAGAAACATCAACGTCAAAGTACTAGAAGAGATTTTATAGACATCTAACAGTAGACAATCAAGAATCAATCAAGCAATCAAATGAATACTCAAACAAAGAATCACACAAGTTTAAAACTTAGATCAAAACAACATGCAATTTAAAGACAAAGTTTAGAGACTACATCCTAACCTACGAACAAAAGATCTACTCAAACATGATAAAAGAAAGCATAAAAGAGGGAGAGAATAAGCAGATCATGATGAAGCTCGAAGATCCAAGGTGGATTGGAGAGGATCTTGCAATCTTCTCTTCTTCTCCAAGCAATCTCCAATCTTTCTCTTCTCTCTTGATCTCTGCTCTCTAAGTGATTTGGAATGTGAGGGGGGAAAAACTCTCTAAATTCTGGCACAGGACCCGCTTTTATAGGCAACGGGTCTGACTTGGGGCTTATTGGGTTAAATTTGAATTGAGCGGCAACTTGTGATGTGACTCGCTTCAGGTGGATGCGACTCGCATCATCTGGTCTTCAAGTGAGGAGTGAGGGTCGCATCGCAAGTCGCTTTGGGCTTTGATGCGACCCGCATCATGGGTGATGCGACTCGCATCAAATCTTCCTGAAGTCTGCTATTTGCTTGATTTTGCCCGATTTCGCCTGATTCCTGCAAAGTAAGAACCAAAACATAGCAGTACCACATTCTATGGATATTCAATGTAAAAGGCACTATCTGTTGGTTCAAAACATAGATTTTTGTATGGAAACAAATCAAAATAATAGGTCTAATAAGGTGATATCAGTCCCTACAACGAAGTCATTTTCTAATTTTTAAAGTCCAAATGATCGATCCAAACTATTCATCTTGTTCTCCATATTAATATGTGCTTGGAGACCAAATTTTATATTTTTCTAAATTTTTTTACTATTTATTAAGCCACTTTGAAAATCGCTGATCCAACGGTGGCTTCTAGTTTTACTGTTTTGTCAAGCCACCATTGGATCACCGATTTCCAAAGTGGCTTAATAAATAGTAAAAAAATTTAGAAAAACGTAAAATTTGGTCTTTAAGCACATATTAATATGGTGAACAAGATTAACAGTTTGGATCGATTGTTTGGACTATAAAAACTAGAAAATGACTTGGTTGTACGGGACCTTAGAAACAATCGATTGTATACTAGCCTACCTCTATATATATATAAATATATGAGGGATCCGATGACACCATTTTTTGGTGACATCGGAAGACACCGTCCATTTTTAAAGTCCAAGTAGTCGATCAAAACCATTCAACTTGATGGATATGTTAAAATGTGCTTCCAGAACAAATTTTATATTTTTCTAAAAATTTTTTGGGTTTATTCAGATAGGTACCAAAATTCAATGGTCTGAATATAGCGATTTTGTTAAATACTTAATAAATAGTAAAAAAACTTCCAAAAAATATAAAATTTGATCTGCAAATACATTTTAACATATTCAACAATTTAAACAGTTTGGATCGACTATTTGGACTTTGAAACTTCGAAAATGGACATTGTCATCCAATGTCACCAAAAAATGGTGCCATCCGATCCCTTCTCATATATATATAAGGAGTGTTCAAATGCCTCCATTTTTGGTGCCTCCATTGATATCTCCATATTATATCTAAATTACGGCCCTGATTTACACTAAAACCTGTGCTTTAAAACCTATAAATGTGGTATTTTTACTTATATTTCGATGAAATGTGGTACTGCTATGCTTTGTTTGGTATTTTGCAGGAAAAAATGACGAAAAACTAGATCTGACTACTTTTCATATGGCCCGTATGACATTTTGTACGGCCCATACAAGATCTGCCCAACTGCACAGAAGGTTCCACAACAGAGGCACAAAGTCTCCAAGACAAAGCACAGGCATATGGCCCGTACGACGCTAAATTGGAAAATCCAGCTGGAATCTAAAATCAGCTTAATTTAAGGAGGCCGAAAAGAAAGCCTCTGGAGGCGTGATTTGGGGCATTAAATGAGATATTTCACCCCAAAAAAAGGGGAATTCACCACTGGAACTTGGACAAGCTTTCTTGGAGCAAAAGACAAGAGGGGGAAAAGAGGAAGAGAAGTGAAAAATGCGAGTTTGCAACGGATCATCAGATTCTCCACTGTTTTGTCATGAACTCTTTTATTTTCTATTATTTGTGTTATCTTACGAACATGAGTAGGTAATTTACTTTGTTTCTTGGGCTAAAATGTAGTTTCTAGTTTGGTTTTGTTTGCATGCCACTTGGATTTTGTGCTAAATGTTTGTTTTTACCTTGTTGTGTAGTATTTTGATTGCTTTATTTGTGCTTGCTTGAATTGATTAGTCATCCCATTAGATGAATACGCACATCTAAGTGTTAGGAGCCAAGTCTATGACATTTAATCCAACCCAATAAAGTATATGAAGTAGGGTGAAACCAACGAGTACCCAAAAGGCAAAACTTTCCTTGAGGCGAAAGTCCTTAGATATTTTTAGTAAACCAACAAGTAACTTAGATAAATTAGGCCAAAATGTGAAAGTTGAGGTTTAATGCATCTAAGAGGGAAGTATTTGAGTCCGGTAATCAGGTACTAGGCCAAAATGCGAAAGTTGAGGTTAGGTATCTAGATCTGGTCGATAGAAACCCTAAACATCAGTATCAGCACAAAAAAAATAGTTGCAACATCAACTCGGGGTCCCATACGGACTGTACGGGAATCCATACGGGTCGTATGCCTCGGGGTTGAACAGAAATGAAATATGAACCCTAGAAACGCCTTGTTATCAATTGAAAACAACTTTAATTCTTTTTATTGCTTTTTAAACTTGTCATAAATTATTAGAATTAAACCAAACCAATTTCTCTCACTTCTAGAGTCTCAAGCAATTTTAGGATAAGTCCGGTTATTTTCTTCCGTCCCTGTGGATCGATACCTGAGCATACTCATCGATAGGATAATACACTTGCTATCTGATTTGACAGGGTATAACAAAGGTTTAAAAGGTATAGCTTGCTATACTGAAACTTTGTAGCATATATTATGTGCGAACATCCATCATGCCTCCATTTTTTAAAACTTTAATAACTCAAAATTTAAAACTTAAAAGTTAAAATAAAACCATTGGATATGATCTACATTATTTTATCTATGCACATGTAAAAAATTATGATATTTCAACTTCGTTTTGGTTGTCATCAAGAGCTTGTAAAAATGTACTAATGTGGATAATTTCTAGACGTTGATTTTTCAACTTATTGATTCACATAAAAAAAAACTGAAATATCATAAAAAAATTTAGCACATAGATAAAATAGCATAGATCACATCTGACGGTTTTATTTTGAAGTTTATGATTTAAATTTTGAATTATTAACATTTTAAAAATAGAGGCATTTGAACCCTCCCCTATATATATATATAGAGAGAGAGAGAGTAAGGCTTGGGTGCTATGGATAGCATAGAGGGCCATTGTGCTACAGCTCAATATTCGAGTTTTCAAAATCCAAATGGTCGATCCGAACTGTTCAGCTTTTCTCCATATTAATATGTGTTTGGAGACCAAATTTTACATTTTTTGAAAATTTTTTACTATTTTTTTAGCTAGGTAGAAAATCACTTGATCTAAAAAATTGTCACACCCCAAATCCACGGGTGCGACAGCCTGCCGCGTGTATTTATTAAGCGTCACATATACATGCAAGGCAGTGGATCTTTTATATGCATTACCAATATCCTCATTTGCTGCGTCCGCAAGGTAAACCTGAAAATAATCGGGAGGGTGGGGGTGAGAATAAATTCTCAGTGCGAATTTGCCACAGTTCAGACTATTGGACTTGCAATCAAACTCTATATTCAAAAATGAAACCCAAACAATAAACAATGCAAACAGATACATATAATCATAAATAACAGAATGCCAATGCACGACAACAGTTAAATCAACCTGCAACACAGTTTACGAAATTTTCAAGATGAATTTCAAACACAACATATATTTTGGCTTAACTCGATTCATAACTCAGTTCATTAGGGCTTGTAGCAATTATAGATGTTCTTTTGAGCTGAACCTTTATCAAATCCACATCTGTAGGGTTACTGACACCTACAGATGGCCAACCGCTGGACCCTTTATCTGACACCCATCTGCAATTGCTTGGCTTAACAGTTTATTAAGGTCTGGTTCGAATCATATAAAGAAAATCCTCGTTGGAATCATTCCAATAGTCGTAATATTCAATTGACCTTTCCAAATGCATTAACATGTAGGAGAATGCCACCGAGCCACAGACGTTACACAAGTCACCCACGATCTCAATTCACACATCTCATAACATATCACATATCATCACATAATCACCCTCCCTCGTCCCAACCGGTACTAGGAATATCGAGGGCCGTTCACCTAAGGCCATTTAGGATCCTGAGAATCCAAGTCAGCATACAGCCCGACTTGGCAAATTCATTGGATCTAAGTGCTTAACTTTGTAAATCCATTCACATACATATCCAAATCCAATCTTGGTGACTTTCAATCAAATCAGATCATAATAGATCGACACAACCTACAACCATACCAGCATGCAAATCATTCAATACATATCAATTCGAGTTTAAATTTGATTGGGCTATGCAAATGCTTTACACAATTCAATTATGCAATCAATGATATTCAACATGACAAACGAATACACAGTTTAATTCCTGAAAATAAAGTATCAAACAAGTCCAAGAATCCCGCACCTGTTTAAGACGAGCGTACCGCTTAGTTACGGATCGGGCGTCTCGAATTGTCTCGCAACGTCTTGCTCGACCGAGCCTATGCCTATATTACACGTATACTAGGTTTAATTCGGGTTCAGTGGTCTATACATTTACTTAGGGTTTGTACAGTCCTAAATCAGTCCTTATGTTTCGGTATCGATTCTGTTCGGTTCCTTCTTTCTTACTTAAAAACCTTTAAAATCACCCCATTTACTTCAGGGTCCTTCTCAACCCTAAACAATTCCAATTAGGTTACCGTTCAATCATATTTTCACTACTTTGGTTCTCGGTTCAATTCAATTTACCATTTGGTTAACCCTAATTTGGTCAAAACCTCAATTCAGCCGTTAATTGTTCTAGAAATTCAGGATCAAGAGGCAACCTCACTTATTATGAGTCTAATCAGTTGGATTAAACAAATCAATTTACGATTATACTCAATTTGGGTTTTGGCTCAAAACCCTAGAAATCACGAATCCTCAAATTGGAAAGAAATCGGGAAAATATTAAAAATAAACAAGCAAGGGGTGTAGAGGAACTAGTCCTCGAGCAATTCGAACACAAATCTCGAGTTTAAAACGAAAATATGAGAAATCGAGAAATCTGAGTTTTTCGAGAGAAACGGGGAGAGAAAGAAATACCAAATAGGAGAACTAGGAGAGATCCACGACCGCTTACTCGGTCCTGACTTTGATTTCTCACAACAATCGGGGTTTGAGAAAGAACGGAAACTCTCTCTTTCTTTTTCTTCTCTCTTGGCAGAAATTTACTTGAAAATGGTGAAAGAACGAAGTGGGAGAGAGAGAGAAATTGGATTTGAGTTTTAGGGCAAAAATCACCCTGAGTGCGGATTAACCAATCCGCACTACGGGTTACCTAACCCACACTCAGCACTTAGTCAGTTTTCAGAACATGAATTTTAACACAGAAATAACCCGCAGTGGAAACTTAGTAGATTTTTGACAGAATTTCAGAAAAAAATCTAACACAGAAATAATCCGAAGTGTGGGTCACTTAACCCGCACTCGGGACTTAGAAAAACTTCAATAGAAATTCAGAAAAATCCGAGCGTAGTGCGGATAAATCCTACCCGCAGTGTGGGTTAACCAATCCGCACTCAATACTTAGCAAATTTTCAGAAAATTCATTTCAACACATGATTTCATGAGTGCGGGTTAACCAATCCGCACTGAGCCTATAAAATCTCAAAATTCTCGAAATTTCAACGTGGTTTCGATTCATACTTAATTTACTTATTTAGAGGAACCTTAATTAAGGTCTAAAATTCCATTTTATTATACATAATTTCATACATTATTTGTATTATGAAATTTTAGTTTCGTTTTAGTCGGTCAGAAAATTTCTGAACGATCGTTTAATTTAATTAAACTTTTTATTTAAGCCAATTGATCGATTTAGAAATTTAATCATGTTTTAAAATTTCGGAATGTAACAAAAATTCTGCACCATTAAGATATTTGATTTTCTACCTATCTAAAAAAATAGTAAAAAATTTTCAAAAAATATAAAATTTTGTCTCTAAATACATATTAATATGGAGAACAAGATGAATGGTTCGGATTGACCATTTGGATTTTGAAAACTCGAATATTGAGCCATAGCACGGTGGCCCTCTAAGGTATCCATAGCACCCAAGCCTTTATATATATATATATGAGGGGGGGATCAAGTTACAATATTTTTTGAGTTACAACAAGTTACAACAAGCATTTTTTATATTTTAAAAGTCCAAATCGTCGATCCAAACCGTTATATGTGATCTGTACAATAAAATGTACTTGGAGACCAAATTTTACATTTTTTTTGAATTTTTTTACTATTTATTAAGATGGGTACAAAAACTAGTCAAATTCATACTATTGAATTTTCTACCCATCGTAATAAATAGTAAAAAAATTTCAAAAAATATAAAATTTGGTCTCCAAGCACATTTTATTATAGAGATCATATTTAATGGTTTGGATTGATGATTTGGACTTTCAAAATGTAGAAAATGCTTGTTGTAACTCAAAAAATATTGTAAGTTGATCCCTCCTCTCTCTCTATATATATATATAATTTGCAAGGCCGGTTTGAATCAAGCACAAACAACACTAATTAACTTCATAAAGTCAAGAACATTGCATTATTCGACAATGTCACATAAAAATTCATATTTATCAATTTTCCCAACCATACAAACCCTAAATCAATATAATCAAAATAATTTCAAATTTTAAGAGAGTGAGAGAGGAACTTACCAATTAATACCTTTATTTGTTGGATTGGAAAGTTTCTCTCTCACATATACTACTCAAGAATGAGTGCCAACCAAAATCCATCTTCGTCCCGTGCCACCCCTAAGTATGAATATAAATATACATGTGTTTTTTAGTTTTTTTTTTGCTTCAATGTTTTTTAATCTTTATTATTTATAGTATATACATTATTTGTCCACTAATTTTTTTTTAATAGTTTCACTTCCAGGAACACTAGCAGTGGTGGTTTGTTAGCAGATTTCCAGTCAGAGATCGAACCACAAACAACAAGCAAGATACCTATGTATCGATGATGAAGGAAAATGAACATGGACTTGACGTCATGGCATGGTGGAGGAGGCATCAAAGGGCCTTTCCAACACTGACAATGATGGTCCGCAACGTATTTGCCGTGTCCGTGTCAACTGTCCCTTCTGAAAGTTGTTTTAGTTCAACGAACATGATCCTCTCCGATAAACACAATAAGTTTGGTGTAAATGTTTTTGAGATATTTGAGCAAATTAAAAATTGGATTCAAGCTGAAGAGCGCACGCAACATGTGCCTGAAGCATCATCATCTAAAGTCGACACTGAAGAAAGCGGTACCGAGGCGCAGCATGAGGCTAATTCGAATTCAGATGGTGCGAAAGAGAGCGAAAAATGGTATAGAAATGAGAACTTCTAGATAGGTAGTGTCAGTATAAATTTCTAACCTCTTTTAATCTTTATAATTATTTTTCAAATTATAAATTTCTAAACATTCCAATTAGTTTTTAAATTATTCATTTTAAAGAAGAATTACTAACAATAAAAAAGTTAGAACTCTGCTTCTGTTATTTTACATAGCCGGTCCTAAGCCCGGAATAAAGGAGGAGGATAACTTTTATTTTTTAATCTATTGCTTTAAAATAATTCATAATTATTTTTAAAGTAATTGATTTAAGAAATTTTTTATTTATATTTTGTCGTTTTAAAGTAATTTATTTAAGATATTTTTTATCTATATTTTATTTAACTAATTGAAAATAAATGAATGTTTACAAAATATATTATCAATTTAAAATGTGAACTAAAAATTTCGAGACATAAATAAATTATGAAACCATATAATTACAATGAGAATTTAAAAATAAAATAAAATGACTCGTGTAAAGAAATAAATAAATACATTTGTACTTAGACAAATAAACATACAAATTTTCGCAAGAATAATTTTTATATATAAGTTACAAATTTTATTTATGTAGGAATTATAAATATGTTAATTTATATATATATATATATATATATATATAGATATATAGATAGGCTAATGTGCATTCGAATGTATATGGTCCAAAGTGCTTACGGTCCAAATTTGAAATTTCAAAATCCAAACGGTTGATCCGAACCGTTCATCTTGTTCTCCATATTAATATGTGCTTGGAGACCAAATTTTACATTTTTCTGAATTTTTTTACTATTTATTAAGTAATTTACAAAATCGTTGATCCAACGGTAGCTGCACAAAATAGTAAAATCGTTGGATCAGCGATTTTCAAAGTGTCTTAATAGTAAAATTATTCAGAAAAATGTAAAATTTTGCCTCCAAGCACATATTAATATGGAGAACAAGATGAACAGTTCGGATCGACCGTTTGGATTTTGAAATTTCAAATTTGGACCGTAAGCACTCGGATCATATACATCCAAATGCACATTAGCCTATCTCTCTCTCTCTCTCTATATATATATATATATATAGGACTTGGCTACTGTGCTATGGGTAGCTAAGAGGCCTCCCGTGCTACGGCTCAATATTTGACTTTTCAAAATTCTAACGGTCGATCCAAACCGTTCATCTTGTTCTCCATATTAATATGTGCTTGAAGACCAAATTTTACATTTTTTTTGAAAAAATTTTACTATTTTTTTAGATTTATTGACAATCGCTGTTTTCCAAACAAATATGGACCATAAAAAATAGCGATATTCAATAAATCTAAAAAAATAGTAAAAAATTTCCAAAAAATGTAAAATTTGGTCTCCAAACACATATTAATATGGAGAACAAAATGAAAGATTCAGATCAACCGTTAGAATTTTGAAAAGTCGAATATTGAGCCTACAGGAGGCCTCTTAGCTACCCACAGCATATTAGCCAAATTCATATATATATATATATATATATATATATATATATATATATATATGAGTAAGGCTTGGGTGCTATGGATAGCATAGAGGCCTACGGTGCTACGGCTCAATATTCGAGTTTTCAAAATCCTAACGGTCGATCGGAACCATTCATCTTGTTCTCCATATTAATAAGTGTTTGGAGACCAAATTTTACATTTTTTGGAAATTTTTTACTATTTTTTAAGCTAGGTAGAAAATCACTTGATCTAAAAAATTCTGCACCATTAAGATATTTGATTTTCTACCTATCTAAAAAAATAGTAAAGATTTTCTAAAAAATGTAAAATTTGGTCTCCAAACACTTATTAATATGGAGAACAAGATGAACGGTTCCGATCGACCGTTAGAATTTTGAAAACTCGAATATTGAGCCGTAGCACCGTAGGCCTCTATGCTATCCATAGCACCCAAGCCTTACTCTATATATATATATATATACACACTATTTGATATTGAACTATTCACATTTTAAAAGTCGAATTATAAACACGTAATAATATTTATATGATACTGTTAAAAAAATAGAAAAAAAAACAGAAAAAAAACCCGGACCGCCCTGCCCCTCAAGGATACAACGGGCATGGATATAGGCCGAGCAAGGCACGGTTTTTGAAAAAAAAAATACCCGAGATACCCGTCTACCCGTCATACCCGTACCCGTGCCCGGATATGCCCGGCCCACCCTGCCCCTACCAGAGATAAAAACACTACGTACCCATGTAGGGGTGAAAACGGGTCAGATATTATCCGACCGAATTCGGATTTGTATTCGAATTTTTCGAATTCGGATAGTCGGATACGGATAATTTGCGGATACGAATACGGATACAGATATGATTTATCCGGATACGGATACGAATTCGGTTTTAATTTCAGAAGCAAATACAGATACGGATTCGAATAATTATCCGAATTCGGATACGTTGATTTTTCGGATATCTGAATTTTTCATTTTTCGGATATATTTTTCGGATAATCGGATAATTTTTCGGATATCCGGATTTTTGAATTTTTCGGATATTCGGATACAGGTGGGGTCCGCTTGTAATAGAAATAGAGAGAGAAGAATTAAGAGGTGGGATCTGTGTGGCCATCCGTGAGTGAGAAGTCCTGCCATGAGACCCCATTGTCATTCAAACTACATCTTGAATTTTTATTTCTCTCATTAAGTTAAATCTTAGATTTAAAAATCCATAATAAATTTTCAAAAATATTAATAATCATTTATTGAATTATTTTCTCATTTAATTAATTGAGTTTTGATGTAATTTATTATTTATGATGGGTCATTTTAATTTTATTAAATAACACATTAGTTAATTATTTTGTTCTGATTTCAAATGTGGATACTTGTTGTTTTACAATTAAAAATTTTAATTCACTCCACAGATGTTATACAATCTTGTTATAATATATATATATCCGAATTAGAAATTCGATTTATATCCGTATTCGTATTTGTATTCAACTAATATTCGATTCATATTCGTATCTGATTAATATCCGATTCGTATCCGTATCCGAAAAATAAAAACGGATACGAATATGGTTTTATCACTATCCGATCCATATTCGATCCGTTTTCACCCCTATACCCATGGCTGATTGTTGAGTTAATTAACACTAACTAAGAACTCGACCCATGAAAGTTCTTCCATACAAGAAGTGGATCTAGGAGAGATGCATATATTAGAGAGATTTTTTTTATTGTTTAATAGCTAGAACAATCTCGCCAGCATCACATCCTTTATTTTTAAATTTACATTTATTGAATAACAAGAAAGATTTAAACACCATAGTTTAGTTTCTCCTATTCTAGAGAAATTCTTGAGATACATACCATTAAGTTATTCCCATTTAGCGTATGCCACCAATTTAGTTTTTCTTTGCATTAATCAAATCATCAAACAAACGATACAGATCCTTCCGCGAGCTTCCTTCTTCGGCAGTTGCATCATTCGACATTCTTGCCATTTTCTCTGCCTTGGCACGGGCCATCTCGCCCACCCCGCCGGGTTCCATAAATCGAGATACTGCCTGTGAAATCACTTGACGAGGTACGACCTGTTTCTCATTCTCTCTATTGCTTCGTTTACCCCCTTCCCACAGTCGAACTCCGCACCCCTTCACTTCAACAACCAGTCTCTCATTTATGAATTGTTCAAATGCTAGTGGCCATGTCAGCATTGGCATACCAGCTGAGACAGCCTCAAGTATCGAGTTCCACCCACAGTGAGTCAGGAAGGCCCCTGTTGACTCATGTCTCAGAATCGCAACTTGCGGAACCCACCCCTTAATTACAAGTCCTCGTGACTTCACCCTTTCCTCCCAACCTTCAGGAATCCACTCCTCCGATGTATCCTTGCCGACGTCTCTTACGACCCACAGAAAGTTTTTCCCCGATTCTTCCAAACCCATTGCTAGCTCATGTAGTTGTTCTACTGAAAAGTTACCCCAGCTTCCGAAACAAACAAACACCACCGATCGGTTTGGCATCTTATCTAGCCAGCTGAGGCAATCTTTGTTCCCCTGGCCTCCGCGGCATGTAGCCTGGCTTTGGTCTTCCACTGAATTTAATCCTAGAGGACCCACCCAATAGTTCTTGGGGTTGATTGCTTTCATAGATGTCTCGTAGTAATCCGATTCAAGGTCATAGAATGTATTTGTGACTGCACCAGACACAGTTAGTGGAGAGGAAACGACATTCTTAACTGTCTCAGAAAAAGAGTCAGCTCCTCGTAAAAATAATGGCAACTCAGATACTGGTAAACTGATTTGAGGGCCAGGAAGGTCTGGAACTTTAATATAGGATTGATATGGATCCTCATCCTTGCGAGAGAGGATTTCAGGTTGGACCTTCATGAGATTAGTCAAGACGAGCTGACTAAATATGCCAATAGGACCAAATGTCAGTCGAGGGATAGAGAGATCATTTGCAATTTTGGTTGTCCACCAGAAATGGTAGTCAGAGACAATAGCGTCAGGCTTATGGGTCCGCAGGAGTGATTCTTGTGCGGGTTGTGAGAGTCGAATAGCTTCATCGAGACGCCATACTTCCTCGAACGGAGCAGTTGAAAGATTTTCTACGCCTGAAGCAAGACCAACTTCAGGGAAAGGGTAGGTTAAGATTTTTACAGTGTGGGCAGCATCGTCAGTGGCTAGAGAAGGGCGAATTATTTCGGCATTAGCAGGTGTGGTCACAATTGTGGGCTCCACATTTGGGTTTGCAGCCAGTTTGCGGGCCAAATCCGTCATGGGGATCAGGTGGCCGGTTGCAAAGATAGGAATCATGAAGACCCGGATCTTGTTTTGCGATTCTGTTAAAGATCCCATGGGTGAGAGGTGGGAGTCGGTATGAGAGATTGAATTTGTTTGCTGGGAAGAATAGTTGTTGAAAATGTATAAACAGGGGAGCTTTGCTGGGAATATATAAGCGGTGATCTTGTTTTCTGTTTGTAGGGAAGAATGTATAAACAGGGGAGCTTTGCTGGGAATATATAAGAGCTTTGCTGAGAATGGTTGTTGAAAGATAAATGTCTCTGCCTCATTGTAACATGATAATTTATTATTTTGGGAAAGAAGATTGATTTTTCTAGGGGACAGTACAGATCATCGTTAATTATTATGATTTTCAGCCTCATTGTAACATGATAATTTATTATTTTGGGAAAGAAGATTGATTTTTCAAGGGGACAGTACAGATCATCGTTAATTATTATGATTTTCAGAGTTTGGGAATGGAGAACAGTTTGGGTTCGATGGCTATTGGACTCAAATTGGTTCTAATGAGTTCACTCATTATCGGATGTGTTTTAGGATTTTTGTACATAAATTTTAAAACAAACACAAAAGTACTGGTGCGAATTTTAAAGCAAATTTAATGATGAGCGAATTCATTGGAACTAGTTTGAGTTCAATAGCCATCGGATCCAAACTGTTCTCTTGAGAATGAAGATATTGTTTGTGGGCCCCACGGGCTGGTAAAGTTACCGCCACAGTGAGTAGACCTTTGCTCTATAGAATAGCCACCCTGTCGACTTGATTTCTCGTAATTTCTTTTTTTTTTTAAATATCAGCGGTGGCTGTGATATAGCATTTATGTAAAGAGTTTTGCCAAAGGCATTACATCAGAAGATCAAAGAGGCAAAATATCCATTGATCCATAAGCTAGCTAACTTATTAATTACTAGAGAATATTTATGAATATTTAAATTAAGTAGATTTAAGAACGAAGTTAAACTAATGAAGTTCATAATAATTAAGTTTTTGTAGCTAATTAGAGTAACATAACTATACAAGAAAGTTAAATTAAACATATGCATATATTAATTACAAAATATCCAAATTAATTAAACATTCAAAATAATAGATCTCAATTAAACATATGCATATATTACAAAACATCCAAATTAATTATACATCCATACACAAAATATGGTTTTCATATAGCTTTCGCAAATAAACAACAAATCACAGTACACTAATCAGCATATATATGATCAGTTGGACATGATGCATTTACTACCAAAAGATATTAATTAAACATATCTAAATGTTAATAAGCCACACACACTGGGGACTGAGGTATATCGATCACTAATAACAAAAAACATCATTCTTCTACTTATGGATACTGGTATTGCATCACTACTAGTGCTAAAAATATCCATAGCTAGCTAGCTAGTACATCTGTATAGACCTCATACAACAAACTTTCCAACAATAATGGTCAAACACCACGTTTAAAAATAGCCATTCCCATTCTCTATAATCCGAAACCTCCGCTGTTCGAAACTTCAGTCTACATGTGATACAATCGTGTTGATACAAATAAGTGACACATAAAGCATAGTGTCTAAAGTTTCTCAATTCTCCTTTACCAAACATGAGATATTGAACCAATCATCTTACTATGATATAAAACCTCCAAAACTTAACCTCAACCATCATGAGATCTCTTTTGTTAGATGCTTCAACTAGCAGGATTGAAACTAGAGTTTTTTGTCATTCTTCATAATCATCATCACACAACTGCAATAAAAAGTTGATCAATTGATATATAACTAGCTAGCTAGATTATGATATTTAATTAATGTAAACTGCAAATTAAAAATCAACAGAAACACTATGTATTTGGAAACTTACACAAGACTAATATTGTACTATTACAACTTTGTCAACCTTGGACAACTTTCTATGATCCAATTTTGCATTTCAAAATATGAATAAGAACATAGGAAAATAGTGAGAACCATCAAGTTTTCAAATTTGGGGTGTCTTTTCGACAACTCTTGTAGTAACAAATATTACACATGTTTTGAATTAATAATAAAATTTATATACAATTAAACACAAGTCAGAATAGCCTATGTATAGAATTACATTAATTAATTATATTGTAAAAATGATACCATCAAGATATATAGGTGTGCATACATGGCACAAATGGCATATGAGGTGAAGCTCCAGAATGTAAACATCTTTAATCTTGTGAAGTAAAGAAGTGATCCCCTCTATAGCAGGTCGAGCACTATAATTCCTGGCATTGATGTCAAGGAAGGGTAAAAAGGTCCATGGGTTGTGATCCCCTCTATAGTAGGTCGAGCACTATAATTCCTGGCATTGATGTCAAGGAAGGGTAAACAGGTCCATGGGTTGTTCCACCTCTTCACTAACACACACGTACGTATTGGCTTTTGGAGCCCTTTACTTATCTATTTGACTAGATTTGCAAAACATACATAAATTACATTTTACAGTTTTTCTTCTTGAGAAATTGTGCAGGTTCTTGACAACTAAAAATTTAATAAATACACATCAAGGGTTAATTATGAACTACAATATAATATCAAGGATGTAGTCATGAATCACAAGATATTGGACAACAGAAGAATTAAAACAAAATTAAGGATAATAAATCTGTAAAATTGATAAAATAAGCTTGAGATAGACCTAAGTGAGCCCTACCATTGCAATGAAATAAATAAATCCTCAGCTAACTCTGTGATGATTTAAATCGATCAAAACCATCACTTGACGGTCAGCAATCCAGAGGACTTCCGTTGTGAGGACTCTTTTAATAGTCTCCTACCATTGTTAGAACTGTTGCAATGAAATCTTAGCGTTAGGCACCATTATGTATCGTTGTGTGCCCATTCTCCAAACCTGTTCAAAATACCCTACCATTGTAACGGTCCCTGTATCGTTGCAATGGTCAGCACCACTTAATTATTTTTTCTTAGCTCTCTATAAATAGAAGCTATACCAAGGTTTGGAATCAATCTCTAGCCGCCTCCAACTTCAATAATTCGTATTTTTAGATCTAGAGAAAGCTGTTGTTGCTTGTGCACTTAAACTTCAATACTCATAATCAATCTCAAGCTTATTCAATCAATACAACAACTCCTAAAGTGTTCCTGCGTGATTAAATCAATTACTACCTTGAGCCTTGTGCTCACCTTGCAATCCTTGAATCCTCGCGAATCATATTATTTCCTTTGAGCCTTTAGTGCTTATGTTCAAGCAGTGTGACTTCTCAAAAAATTGTAAGGGCTCTCCGATTCCACCTTGTATTTCATTCTCACTGTGTAAAGAAAGGCGCGCCATCTCAAATGTCGCGGGCTCCAGAGACGTAGGCGTTAGTGCCGAACTCCATAAACAACTCTCGTGTCAAGTGTCTCTAAACTCTATTATTTACTTTATTTATTTTATATTTTAGTTTAGGACAAAGTTATTCTAGTTTTCGCCAAGAATAATTGTAAGACACGCTAGGTAATTTAATTTAGATTAAAAATTTAAAAATGACTTATTCACCGTCCCCCTCCCACTAAGTGCACTTGGGACCAACAAGTGGTATTAGAGCAAGAAAGTTAAATTAAGATACACTTAATTTGATCATTATATTAGATCCTAAAATGGCACCAATTAGTCATGTTAGAGAACCAACAAAATTAACCAACTCTACTAAGAACTTTAGTTATTGGAAGAAACAAATGATAAACTACCTAAATGTAATTGACCTCTGAGATATTGTTGCTATCGGGTATAGTCTCACTGCCAAAGAAAATTCCACTGAACTGACAGATGAATCAAAAGCAAATAAGAGGGTAAATAATGGTATTGTAAACATTATTTATTGTTATGTTGATGAGTCTATATCAATGATCTTTGGTGATATGACCATTGCCAAAGATATGTGGGATGTCATAGTATACAAATTCAAGGATAATGCTCAGATAAAGCAAACCAAACTTACTGGTCTTGAAACTAGATTTGAAACCTTTGACATAGGGGATAATGAATCAATAGAGGATATGTACAATAGAATGTTACAAATACAAAATGAATTTGTAGAATCGGAGAAACCTATTTCTAACAGTAAATTTGTAGGAAAGATTTTGCATGTGATACTTAGGAAACCAAAATGGCTGTCAATGATAAGTGTGCTTGAAGTCTTTTTGGGAGTACAATCTTTCTCTCAAGAAGAGCTTTTTGCACATCTCCACAGTTGTGAAGAAAAGCTCTGACTATCTGCTGAGGTAGAACCCAAAACTAAAAACATCGCTCTTCTTGCACAAAAATAAACCTTCCAATCAAATAAACCCTATACCTTCCAAACAGGGGGCCGATGCAGGATTTTTGCCAGAGGGGGCAATAATCGGATTCATATAGCTTATCGGGTTCAAACCCATTAGCTAATCGGATACAAATTTAATCTTAAATTTAACCCTAATTGATTTCAAATTTACAAATTACAGTGCTCAAACTTCTAATTTAAATCTAATTTTGAACTTTCAAAATTTCATCTAACCACATATTAGAAAACAAGACATACTAAAATGGAAAAATAATAAATTAAATATTAATAAATAGATTGGTTGGCCTTGTCGGTATCCAGTATGCTGTGCGTCGCTCTTGTTGTGTTATTGGGTCTTACACTAGCTATTTCATTTCCAAAGAGGTTACGAGTGTTTGGGCGGAGATGGATTCTGATTGAATTGGCAGTATAAAAGTATTTCTAACTGTTCTTGCTTCAGCGGAGAGAGAGAAGATGAGAGCGACTTCACTAGGTGCAGGACAATTTTCGTTTCCAATCAGAGAGACAGAGTGACTCAGCAAATCAGAGAGCAAATCCATCTACATTTTCGTTTTTATTTTTTCAGCGACAATTTTCTTTTTTTTTTTTTTTTTGGGTAAATTTCGCTCTAGGTCACTAAACTTTGTTATTTGACATAAATTGGTCACTCAAATTTGATTTATCAGTCACTCAACTTTGTTATTTGTTCCAATTAAGTTCCTCTAATTTTTTCATCCAAATTTTTAACGGAATATGCTAATTCCATTAGTATTTTGGATGTAATATGCTCATTCCGTTAATATTTTGGATAGAATTAGTATATTCCGTTAATTTTTTGGACGGAATAGGAATATTATTCTGTTAAAATTTTGGATGGAAAAGTATAGAGAGACTTAATTAGAACAAATAACAAAGTTAAGTGACTCAAAATGGATAAATCAAACTTGAGTGACCAATTCGTGACAAATAACAAAGTTTAGTGACTTACAACGAAATTTACCCTTTTTTTTCAACAGAGCGACTCACTTAGCAACATTTTTCTTCACTCCAACGACGAGCCGACATTTTTATTTTTATCCAATTAAAAAAATAATTTAATAATAATAACCATGATCCAAGAACATTATTAAAACTACCCAATCCATGGAATTTTTCCACGATTCCAACCCCTTTTTAAAAAAAAAAATAATTTTTTGAATTGAAATATTAGAAATGTTGAATATATTTCTTTAAAAATGGATGAAATACAATATAATTTAATTTATTAGAAAGACTGTAACAAATAACTCGGATCAATATTTTTCAGGCCTGATTTTTCACGGCTGTAAGAAAAAATAATATATTTCTTTGTGTTATTGGAAAAAAATAAAAATACTTAGATTCTGAGTTATTGATCTCGGTTCAAAAGTCAGTTCTAGGTAATCCAGAAAGGAAGCTGATAATTGTACCCCAAACAAAGTACCCGCTGTTAGTTTGTAATAATCTAGAAGTCAATAATACGATAATTTATCATAAAGCTTTGTTCATTAATTGGATGATTAATATCATTTTGTTGCCTTGAGTATTATTGCATTTATGGATCATTTCGAGTTCATGACTGAAATTGTGAAACTCCATAATATAGATGATATATACTCTTAAAAGGTCACTAACCAAGGTAATTAGCAGGAACACTAATTACCGCGAAAAGGTTAGTATGTGGATTAAAAGATGGTTAAGTTTTACAAACCACCTGACACGAGATGTCATTTTAATCACATAGATACATGTTCTAGGAACATGGAATTTGACAGACCCCGAATGAGACATTAAATAGAATTGTGTTCGTGTCATTAATGTCTCTTATTCAGTGTCACGTTCTAAAGTATGAGGTATTTATCGTTCCCACTAAGAAATATGTATGTGTGATTGCTATCTACCGCTGTCCGTAAAAAGCAGTCATAACGGTAGCATTCCCATATGTATAGCTTAGCTGAGGAAGTGATAGTCTACCAAAAGTACTATTTGTCCCTCGTATCTCTATATGAGCTATAGCATCACTGGGCCCCTTGATAGAGTTAGATTATCTGCTAGCGGTATAATTACAAGAGTAATTATATTTGATAATCTGCTCAAGATCAAGAAAAGATTCAGTTAGCAAGGATGACACACATCTACCTTGAAACTGATCTGATAGCTATGAGACAGAAGAACAGACACAAGTAAATTGTTTACTGGATCGTGATATTGTACAGTACAGCATCATCTGTGTAATTGGATGGTCATGATGTGTTGCCAGACGCCACCCATGATTATAGAACTTAAAACAGTTTTAACTCTATTTACCAACATAACACAGATCCTATTGGGTCACACCATATAGGAGCTAATTGGAGAATCTTATTTTGATTGATTATAAATTGGTTATGATCAATGATAAGATGGTTATAATTAATTATATGTGTTATAATTAAATTATAAATGTTATGTAAAAATAACAAGCAAAAACACTGGTTAATCTATAAACGTGTGTGACACGTTGTATAAAAGTTAACCGGTTAATTTATAAATGTGCAGGACACATTGTATAAATTACCGAAGCAACAACCGCAGGAAAAATATATATAATTATTCAGAATAATTATACGAATATTATTTGTGTTCGGGCCA
The DNA here is from genome assembly GCA_033356055.1 of Carex pumila. Classification (NCBI taxonomy): domain Eukaryota; kingdom Viridiplantae; phylum Streptophyta; class Magnoliopsida; order Poales; family Cyperaceae; genus Carex; species Carex pumila. The sequence goes on along the minus strand of JARJHM010001223.1, from coordinate 7,533 downwards.
AGGGCATTCGGATCTTTTCAGATTCGTCCTTATTCGCATGACATGTCATCGATCCTATCCAGATGACACGTCATCGATACCGAAACAAATAACCGCAAGAAAAATATATATATAATTGTTCAGAATAATTATACGAATATTATTTGTCTTCGGACCGAGGGCATTCGGGTCTTTTTAGATTTGTGCTTATCCGCATGACGTGTCATTGATCCTATCCAGATGACATGTCATCAATCCTATCCACAAGGGCAAAATGGTCATTTCACACCTATGCCACCTTGCATGTGTAGAAACATGGAGAAGAGTGTGGAAGGGTGTGGAAGGGGTATTTTGGTCATTTCACATATAAAAGGATGAGGTGTCAATGGCATACCTTGTAAATAGGCATATGTTGAGGGGTATTTCGATCTTTTGCGAACCTCCTCAAAAGCTTATAAATAGAGGGGTGCATGTAGAGAGAAAAATCACTAATTCACTTGTATCGTTTCGTGCAGAATCGAATCGGTATTTTCTCTCTTTCTCGGTTTCTCTCCCAAATAGTGTTTCGGTTGAGAAAAGAAAGTTATACGTAGTTGACGTATAATCTTGCGGGTTGTTGTGGAGTATATTTACGGGATCGATGAATAGTGTTTTACCGAATTTAGCGGTATGTCAGTTTTGCTCATTTGATAAAACTGAGTAACCGAAAATTCGTGTTTACGGGTTTTCGTCTTTTCCCCGTGAATAGTGTTTTTGCAGAATTCCGCGGTTTACGGTATTTCTGGCAGAAGAAATTAACCGCTCTCTGGTTAGTCCTGGTGGATAACCGATAGAGGCATCAGACGTCTGATGCTCCGAGACGAGTCGATTCCTTCCGTGATGTAGCTCTACACGCTCGGTCTGCATTCCAACTGTGATTTGGAAACAAGGTATAAATATGTTATATTAATCTATTTAATTGGTAAGTAGATTAAAGTTTTAGAAATCAATCATGGAGTAGATCTGTAAAAGGATTAAATTGGGTTTTGATGCCAAAGGAATACTGAAGGTGGACCGCCTTGGAAAGTTTCCTGACATACCCCGTTTAATCCTGAGCTTAAGTTGGCCGTAGAAATTTTTGTTCTACGGTCATTCCGCACCTTAAGCCTAAACGAGTTTTGGTTACCGCAAAACTCCAAAAGTGGTATCCGAAACCCAACAGTGGTATCAGAGCACAAGGCTCTCCCGCTGATTGATTTTCTAAAAGTTATAACTGTTGGGGTTTTGACGGTTCAAACCCATTGATTTAGCTTAACAGCGGAAGTGTGTAAAACAAAATTTTTACAGTTATGTTAAGCTAAAAATTAAACGAGGTATGTCAGGAAACCTTCCAAGGCGGTCCACCTTCAGTATTTCTTTGGCATCAAAATCTCATTTAATTTATTTACAGATCTACTCCATAATTGATTTTCTAGAACATTAAATCTATTTACAAATTAAATAGATTAATATAACAATTTATACCTTGATTCCAAATCTCAGTTGGAATGCAGACCAAGCGAGTAGAGCTTCACCAGGGATGGAATCGACTCGCAGTATCACACGTGTGATACCTCTATTGGTTATCCACCAGGACTAACCGGAGAGCGATTTATTTCTTTTGCCAGAAATACCGTAAACCGCGGAATTCTGCAAAAACACTATTCACCGAAACCGTAACCGAGAAAGAGAGAAAATAGAAACTCGAATCGATCAGACAGATCAGATACGATATATGTGAATTAGTGAATCTCTCTTTCACCTCACCCCTCTATTTATAGCTTTCAAAAATGCATGAAATTACTATTTTGCCCATGCCACCTAATGTGGCGGTTTAGAGTGAACAAATCAAATTTAGTTTTGCATCTCATGGCCGACTTGATTTATTCATATATATATTTTTGATGATTTTTGATTTGGCCGACATGCATAACATATTTGATTTATATATATATATTTCAATTTTTGGCTTTGGCCGACATGTATTTAATTGATTTGTTTATTTTATTTCATCAATTAAATACAACTCATGGCCGACATCAAATGATTTCATTTATATATATATTTTTGTTTTGGATTTTAATTTTAATTAAGGTTTTAATTTGCTAATTGTTGTTAGCTCAAAATTTAAAACCATAATTAATATTTAAAATCTAAATCAAATATATATATAATTGTTCTAAACAATTATATTTCTCACGGTTCGGTTTCGGTTGTTGTTCGGTAACTTTTATACAACGTACCGTGTACGTTTATAAATTAACCGCTGTTTCTGCTTGTCAATTTTATATGACATTTATAATTTAATTATATCACGTATAATTAATTATAACCATCTTAATATTAATTATAATCAATTTATAATTAATCAGTAAGATTCTCCAAGTAGCTCCTATATGGTGTGACCCAATAGGATCTGTGTTATGTTGGTAAACAGAGTTAAAACTGTTTTAACTTCTGTAATCATGAGCGGCATCTGGCAACACATCATGACCATCCAATTACACAGATGATGCTGTACTGTACAATATCACGATCCAGTAAACAATTTATTTGTGTCAGTTCTTCTGTCTCATAGCTATCAAATCAGTTTCAAGGTAGATGTGTGTCATCCTTGTTAACTGTATCTTTTCTTGATCTTGAGTAGATTATCAAATATAATTACTCTTGTAATTATACCGCATGCAGATAATCTAACTCTATCAAGGAGCCCAGTGATGCTATAGCTCGTATAGAGATAGAAGGGACAAATAGTGTTCTCGGCAGACTATCACTTCCTCAGCTAAGCTATACATATCGAAATGCTACCGTTATGACTGCTTTTTACGGACAGCGTTAGATAACACTCACACATATATATTTCTTAGTGGGAACGATAAATACCTCATACTGTAGAACTTTGACACTGAATGAAAACATTAATGACACGAACACAATTCTATTCAATGTTTCATTCGGGGTCTGTCAAATACCATGTTCCTAGAACATGTATCTATGTGATTAAAATGACATCTCGTGTCAGGTGGTTTGTCAAACTTAACCATCTTTTAATCCACATACTAACCTTATAGCGGTAATTAGTGTTCCTGCTAATTACCTTGGTCAGTGACCTTTTAAGAGTATATCATCTATATTATGGAGTTTCACAATTTCAGTCATGAACTCGAAATGATCCACAAATGCAATAATACTCAAGGTAACAAAATGATATATAAATAAACATTCAATTCATGAACAAAGCTTTATGATTAATTTATCGTATTATTGACTTCTAGATTATTACAAACTAACACTTTTTACGGACAGCGGTGGATAACAATCACACATACATATTTCTCAGTGGGAACGATAAATACCTCATACTGTAGAACGTGACACTGAATGAAAACATAAATGACACGAACACAATTCTATTTAATGTTTCATTCGAGGTCTGTCAAATACCATGTTCCTAGAACATGTATCTATGTGATTAAAATGACATCTCGTGTCAGGTGGTTTGTAAAACTTAACCATCTTTTAATCCACATACTAACCTTATAGCGGCAATTAGTGTTCCTGCTAATTACCTTGGTCAGTGACCTTTTAAGATTAAGAGTACATATCATCTATATTATGGAGTTTCACAATTTCAGTCATGAACTCGAAATGATCCATAAATGGAATAATACTCAAGGCAACAAAATGATATTAATCATCCAATTCATGAACAAAGCTTTATGATAAATTATCGTATTATTGACTTCTAGATTATTACAAACTAACACATAGATCACATCTAACTGATTTATTTTGACGTTTATGTTTTAAATTTTGAGTTATTAACATTTTAAAAAATGGAGGCACAATAGAGACATTAGAACCCTCCTCTTAAAAATATATGTAAAAATCTATAATAAAAAAGAATAATTAATCCATAAAAAATCATACAAAAAAAAATACAAATATATGTTTAAATAAGAAGATACTCTTTTAATAATTATACTCAGTTACAAAATCATATTCATAAACAACAAATAGACAATCGTAAGTAGATAATAAAATTATAATAAACAACAAATCAACAATCATCAATAGGTACACATGGGCCCCTTGCTTCTTTACAATTACCTTATTTTTCTTATCATCAATTTGAAAAACCACATATCGGTGTGTCTTTTTTCGTTTCAAATCTAAAAAGATATTCTTTATTTCCTTTGTAACTCTAATCCTAGAAAAAGAGTTCGTTTGCACGTCACAGAAAGAATGTTAGTTCTAATTGTTCCATACTTATTTATTTTCTCCAATATTGATCTCAATATAATTGCTAAATATTTCCTTAACACATGCATGCATATATACTTTGTTGTTAATTGAATACATATTTTTGGGATGCAGCATGGTGCTATTGTTTTAATTTCAACAATCTAATATATATGTCTGTCTTCCTTTTATTTTCAAGACATTGATAAGTTGGATTGTCAATAAAAACACAATCTATAAACCCCTGATTATGCAAAAAGTTTTAGTGTCGTTGTCTAAAGTTTTTAAAAAATTAATACGACTACTTTTTTAATGTGACTTTTAGAACACATTTAAATACGACTATTTTTTAATCACAACGAAGATTCGCTACAACTTTTAGTGTCGTTGTCTAAAGTTAAAAAAAAAAATACTTCAAAATTTAAATAATGAATCTTCGTTGTGATTTTAATCTCTTCTTAACCGATGCATGCATGCACATAATAAGATCTATAAATTATGTGTTCAAGCTAAATGTACTTTAAGTGAACTGTAATAGAAAATTTTTGTGTCCATTTTAATCTATTGATCTTTTACTATAATAACTTTAAAATTTGTAAATGTTAAGTGCATGTTTAGATTATGACAATCATATGTATTATATAGGAACTATATATGACTTTGAATCTTTTGAAGAGAAGTTGGAAAAATTCAAAGACAGAGAAAAAGAGTAAAATAAATAGAGTTTTCAAAGTGGTCTTTGAAGTATCTCTTGTTTCATAGTTTGATCTTTAAAATTTTAAAAACATCATATTAGTCCTTAACTTTTCTATATATAACAAATCAGACTTGTCTCTGTCATTGGTAAAAAAAAAGGCTGAAAGCCAGCGTTAATAATATTACTTCTTTCCTCAAAAACAAAATAGTAAGAGCATCTATATCCCTAAAACTCAAAAGGATTTCTAAATAACTGTCAACTACTTTTTAGAAATTATAGTTTTTAAAGTTTCTAACTCTCACATCCCTGAAACTTATTTTAGAGTTTTTATTAAGCCATGTCAGTAACAAATTAAAAAGGAAAAACAATTTGAGCCAATTATTTGGCCAACATAGAGTTTATAAACAATTTCTTAATAAGAAACTTTCCTGCATAGTTTCTAAATAAGAAACTCTCTCACATCCCTGAAACTGGATTAGAAACTGCCACGTCAGATTAGAAACTCTAATAGTTTTAGAGATGTAGATGCTCTAATATTCTAAAATACAAGACCAAGACCAAGACCAAGTTGATTGCTTCATATATATTCTACAACTTGTTTAAATGAAATTATTGAATTAGTTTTCGTTCAATTTTTGCACAAGAAAATTTTCATAAAAAGAAATGATTTTCAATTTTTTTTTCCTCATTTTTGTTTCAAAATTGTCCGAATGTTTGCATTGTGCAGTATTCAAGCCGTCCTTTATCGCTCTTGTTGTTGTTTGTGTCTTTTATTTAAGATTTAAATTATTGCACTAAATTTCTCTTTGTATTAAGAAAACGTCTCCAGTTCTTATTGACTACTTTAATTGTTCAAATCAATTTCGCTTAGTTAATAATTTTACACACTTCTCTTTAAAATTATTTTTAAAATGTTTATTTATTAGATATGTTATTATTAAAGAGCACTGGTATACCTCAGCATCTATTGAATTTTACTTTCAAAAATTAGACCTTCGTCTCTTTGAAATATTTTTTTTTAAAGAGAGATGAAATCTCGTGTCACTGCACTAAGTCTGCAATTCTATTTTTTTCCAATACAATGTTATATTAATTATATATGTTACAGAGAATGCGTAGATTCTTTATTTATATTTTTTTGTCAGGAATATGTATGTAGTTTGATTAAAATGTTCCTTTCTACAATAAAAAAAAGTATTATATTGTAAAACTTAAAACAGTTGCACTAACCAAATTGTCTAACACCCGCTATAAATTAATTATTAAAGACATCATTGTAATCTTACTAAAATTTATCAATATCACATGTAACGCAAGAATTTGCGCTTTATTTATTCTTAAAATAATCTATAGAAACCCCGTTCCACCATGAGAGAAGGCCAACAGAAAAAAAAAATTGTAGCATAAGCTAGCTGCGGCTTAGATTGTGATTCCGATGGAAGGACATGTGGTCCATCCATGTAATTCAACACTTCTTAAATCTGTGTGTATATTATAAAGATATTATAGAAAAAATAGGATCTTTCTAATTTTTTTTTCAAAAAATAAAGACGTAAGTATATTTTTTTTTCATTTTTTTTTCAATGGAATAAAAAAATAATGTAAATTATGCTTTTCAAGGGTGTACGAGTACATACGGCCATTTTTATTAATAACCCAAAAAAAAGGTTTTTTTATCAAAATAACCACAAAATCTGAGTTTTTTCAAATATAACCAAACCGCCAGGGTTGCTGGCGGTCCACTTCTATAGCGGACCGCCAGGATCCCTAGCAATCTGCTATTTTTTTTTTTTTAGAAATCTGATTTTTTATGCATACCAGACCGCTGGTATCCCTGGCGGTCCACTAGCTGTCTTACACGCTTTCTCTCTCCAGCACGCACGCACTGTATTCATTTGTTAAACCACAGAGAAGAAAGAGAGAGCGATTTTGGCGATTTTAAAGCGATTTTAGGTGATTTAGAGGCGATTGCTACAGGTATTTTATTTTTTATTCAATTATTTTCTATTTAATTTTTAATTAATAATTATTATACCCGCAGTCTGTAAATACTATAAATTAGTCTTTAATTAATATTATAATTAACTTTTAAATTGAAAAAAAGAATGAATCTATTATACTATAATTCTTATGAATTTTTTTTTAAATGTAGTTTGTGAAGGAAAAAATGCTGGTTGCACTATACGTGGGTGGTAAGCTAACTAAGGGTGTAGATGGCGTGTATTACTCGAAAGATGCCTCATTCAGCTTACAGGTTAATGAAAAAACCACATTTATTGAACTTAAGCAACTAGTATACAAAAAGACTGGTGTAAACCCCAACCGGTATGACTTAGATTTGGCTACCCGAATTGACACACAACGGGCTGGGGGGGTAGACCTTACTTTGTGAGTTTTCCTATAACAGATGAGGAGTTGTGGAAGGCTGTGTACCAACAATTTGAGTCTAGGGGGGTCGCGATGATAGAGTTATATTCCAGGAGGGTTCCCCAGCCTGGGCTAGACCTTTTAGTGCGGCTGGGGCTGGACCTTCTAGGGCTCCCCCTGCTGGACCTTCAGGTTATGACAATTCGGCTTATGACAGCCAGGGGTACCAC